>JAMQGT020013217.1:0-251913 GCA_024447675.2 Pterophyllum scalare | reverse complement strand
GTGTTATGTCTGATTTATTGGTTCAGTTACGTATTGCTAGAGGGGACATTAATGTATGTGTGTGATTGTACGCATGTATGAATATATATAGGAGAAAGTGTTTGTGGGATGTGTTAGAATGGCTCAGTCAAAGTCCAGACCTAAACCCAATCGAGAATTTGTGGCAAGATCGGAAAATTGCTGTTCACAAAAGCTGTCCATCTAATCTGACTGAGCTTGAGCTGTTTTGCAAAGAAGAATGGGCAAAAATTTCAGTCACTAGATGTGCAAAGCTGGTGGAGACATACCCTAAAAGACTTGCAGCTGTAATTGCAGCAAAAGGTGGTTGCACAAAGGATTGACTCAGGGGGGCTGAATACTTTTGCACACCGCACTTTTCAGTTTTTTTATTTGTAAAAAATGTTTTGAATCCTGTATAATTTTCTTTCCACTTCACAATTGTATACCACTTTGTGTTGGTCTTTCACATTAAATTCCAGTGAAATATATTTATGTTTGTGGTTGTAATGTGACAAAATATGGAAAAGTTCAAGGGGTATGAATACTTTTGCAAGCCAGTCTAACTTTCCCTGGTATATATTTTTTTTCAGGAAAACCTGTGATGGCAGGTTGGATGGCGCTGACATGAAATAACCCTAAAATCAGATCAGCCTCCATAGTCTCCCATGCTAAAAAGCCCAGCCTTAGAGCAGAAATGTTGATGGTTTCTAAGGACTCTGTAGATAATTTTCTTCCTTCATAATATCTATACTGAGATGATTTTTTTAATAACTTACATGTTAAAAATTTATTAAGTATGATTAATTTGAGGCATGGCTGTTTTGCTGGACAGGTGGATGCTGACACAAGCATTTAGCTGCTAGCTGTCTCTTTTTTTCTGTAATGATGAAATCAATTCAATGACTCCTTGTTTCAGCTATATACTCAGTAACTTTTAATCTTATAGTCTTAACCTTTCTTTTGTCATGGGGTCTGTCATGTAGCCTATTTGGGCACTGTATACACTAGGTAAGCTCCAAACTATGGGATATTTATTCAAGCCAACCTCCACCCCATTACAGTTACTGCCCATCTGCCACTGCTGCCACTCAGAGCCCTCCTAAAGGTTACTCATTTACATATGGGGAGAAAAAAGCTTCCACTGATAACAGAGTTTCAGTCAATCAATGATTCATGATTAGTCCCATGTAAAATCCCAGCAGTTGGTTAAAACTCTAACTGCACGCCTCGATTGCCACTTTTCAAATGAGGTCCTGGAATGCCATGACAAGTAACTGGAAACAACTGAATGGAAAAATTCATAATATCTTAGATAAATTATGACGGGGTGCCTAAAATTGATTTATTATTGTGATCATTAGCCATATGGCACAGACTGCTTTGCCACCCCCTCCTAACACCCAAAAATCAGCGATTACAGGGCTAGGTCAGTTCAACCTTTACCACTGCACAAATGGATCTCAATCTAGCCAGAAACAAAGGACAACAGAGAAATTAACTTTGTTTCTTAAAGCTGCAATCAGCTGAAATGGTAGAGTTTGGATGGAGTCCTACTGACACCAGATGAGAAGATGAGAAGTAAACAGATGTATTTGTGTGTGTGTGTGTGTGTGTGTGTGTGTGTGTGTGTGTGTGTGTGTGTGTGTGTGTGTGTGTGTGTTAAGAAACATATTTAATCAAATTACTTATATCAGTTAACAATGTCACCTTCATTCCAGAGCCATTTTTTGGCTGTAAACCCATCTCTTACTAGGTCTGCATTTCCTTACATACAAACCATATATACTTACTTGTGTGGTAAGTCCACAGCAGTACATCTAAAGTTGAACACAGAAAGTTGAAACGCAGATGCTGTTGCAGTTTTGCAAACATTTGTAAGTTATCAATCATCTGACTGTGAAACCATACGCTCATTGCCTAATGACTTGAGTCTTTCTTAAGTCACTCTTTAGTTAATGATCATTCAGTTTCAGCCACAGATAAAACTTCATTTTTGAAACACAGTATGACCAAGATTTACAAAATAGATGCAATATTTAATCCAAATGACACCAAATGAGGGACTGAGCCCATAAACTCAGCAGTTTATACCTTCATGTTTACGGAGGTCAGGACAGAAAACTGTTTTTCCATAGACTTCTATAGGATTGGAAATCTTTTTTGCAACCACATCCATCATCATCTGGTGGCCTTCAGATAGAATGTAGGCTCAAGGGACTTCCACACTGGCTTAATTGTTTTTTGACCCAGAAGCTGTGCCCATGTTTATAGTGTCTGTGATCCTATCAGGCAGTCCTTTAGTTGATAGTTAGTTTTGTTGCATTGCGTAGCCAAGATGAAGAACATTGGAGGTAAGTGTACATCATTAGCTTTTTCATACTCATACCTACAGGCATATATTTGTATTTGTAAGTGTGAATGCACTCAACATAGCAAGTGCAAATATGAATCCGCGAGATTTAAGACACAGTGGTTACATTGATATAACAACCTTGTTTTAAGGTAACACATCTTTATAATTAGGGTAGAATGGATACTGAGCAATATTAACACTCACTAGTTGTCATATTTTTAGTCATTCAGTGAATTATAAGTCAAAATGTTCACACTCCTTTTATTTTACAATTTGCCTCAACCAAGTTTTTAGCTAAGAAACGATCCATTACTGTATTTCACTGCTTGCTGATGTCTTAGTGGTGGACACAAAGATATCAGCAACAACTCTTATCACTATAGGCAGTAATTCTTAACGCAGACAGTTGCTATAGAAGCTTTATTGTGTTATTTTAAAGTCTTACCATAGTTTACTCTAGTCTGTCCGTGGCATCATAAGCATTCATAACAAAAGAATGTTGGTCAGATGTAGAGTTACACTAATTGTATCCAATGATTATTTTCATTATTTACTAAACATCCCTTATTTCTTTATATTTTGCTAGGAAAATGGGAAATAGGTGGAGCGATTTATTGAATCGTGAAATAAATGGAAATGCAATATATAAAGCAAAAACAGTTTGTACAATTCTGATGAATTTAAAAGTAAATATTTGGCATCCATCCATCCATCCATCCATCCATCCAGCCATCCATCCATTCTCATCCGCTTATCACAGCCTGAACTATTTTAGGCAAGCTTTGTCACTTCTTTCAGTAGTCTTCAGGAATAGTTCTCCAGGCATCTTGAAGGACACTCAAAGCTCTTCTTTGGATGTTGGCTGCCTTTTGTTTGGTTCTTTGTCAAGATGATCCCACACTGCTTCAATAATGTTGAGGTCAATCTATTACTGATAGTGTTCCGTTGAGTGCATTGGCGGTGTGTTTGCAAAGTTTGCAAACAATTTTATGCTTGTCAAACTGTGTTGTCTTTGACATTTTTCATATTTTCAACTAAAGAAATGTGAATTAATGATTTATTTCTGCAACAGGCTATTGGCTATTCTTTGCTAATATGCAACATGGGTTCATCCCTTGAGATAAGTGTCTTTTTAATTATTCATAGGCCAGTGCTAAGTGGCTTATTCAAAACAAAAAACCTCTGAAACATTCCTCTGTAAATGGTCAGGTACAAGGACTGCACTGAAAGTGAGTGAAAAAGCAGCCAGTGTCAAAGGACGACTTTGAAAGATCTTCAGAAAGTCTGGCTCCTTGGAAGCAAAATATAAAGAAATGAGTTGCTGCTCAAGATTTCTGCACAGTACTGTGAGCATGAAAAATACTGATAGTGATCATTGTAATAAGAATTTCAGTGCTAAAATTCAAAGAGATATTCATATTTCCCTCTTACAACTTTACATGATATTTGAATAACAATTTGCCCTTTGAGTCCTTACCCCTCATATTGCACAGACAAACAAAAGTTAAACCTTTAGGAAAAACCCTATTTGTAATTATTTTCATGCGGCCTTCCAACATTTATATTAACCTTGTTGCGTTATAATAGTGGCCTACTCCTCCTATTTGCTCAGGGCAGTGTTGTATTAGATTGTAATCTTCAACACTGTTTCCTGACACAAACTTGATGTGTCACCGTGATTGGCATGGAGGAGATGACATGACAGAGCTGGTTTTGGGAAACTGACAGATAGTTGGCAGGTTAAGGCTCCCCTGTTGGGTGCTGCGCTGCCTCAGGACAGTCACCTGTCAACTCAGGTGAAGGCTCGTCATAGCTGATGACTGCGAGCAGCAGAGTGGATATAATGGGATGAGCAGACTGACACAGATGTAGTGAAGGACTCCCTTTGTCTGTTGGCAAAGGAGTAGACCTTGCTTCAGTCAAGTGTGCCGCCATGCTGAATTAAGAGTGCGAAGAGTTTTAACACTGCATGTGATGGTGTTGGTAATTATGTTCTGAGTGCACAATCGATCCAAGTTATGTTCAGTCCTATGAGGTAGAGTGTTTATAGTCTGCTGCACATCTATTTGTTACACTATCTAAATAACACTGATTATTTTTGATAGATACAGAAGCAGTTTGTTTTCTGTCAGGTATTTATCTTTGTATATGTTCAGCTAACTTTTTATATGATTGATAGATATAAATATAGGTAACTTTTACCACTGATGTAAAGGTGAATGTAGGCTGAAGTGCACATCTCTTTATGTTTTTATTATGAAGAATCATCTGGCGAAAAAAGGTTTGAGCAAGTAAGTGCATGTCTGTAATTTTCTTTTTCTTTTTTGTTGTATGGGGGGAATGGGGTCTGGGGGCGTCAGTGAGTTTCGACCCTATCGCTGTTGCCATTTTTGTTCAAGTTCCTCAAAAGAACGTCCTGCCAAGCACAGGGGGACCATGTGTCCATCAAAGTCAGGCTGATATGAGGCATGAGGGCTGAGGCCTCCTCAAGAGATGGAAAGATGGGACTGACTCATGCAGAAGCTCAGGAGTCAGGGATGTCACTCTCAGCACAGTACACTGCCATAGTGCATTAGCCCACACTGACCCTATGGAGAAACTTCTGGATCAAGTGCAGTATTTACCAGTGTCAGTTGCTGACAATCAGTAACAATGTGAATTGTCATTTTTTTATTCAGGAGATATTTCAAATGTTTCTTAATGAAGACACATCAGAGATGATTTGAAAAACTATTAAAACCATTTTTTAATAGCGTCTACTATCATTTCTTATGGAAATAAACTTTTAGAGTTTTAGTTTAAAAATAAATAAAAAGAACTTCAATTAAAGAGCAAACTTTGATATTATGATACATTTTGGCCATTGTCCAAAAAGTCTAATTAAAATCTAACCAGAATTAGCAAATTTACTCATCAACTGCTACTCTGTACCTTTTTAAAAGTAAAACAAATACTCCCACATATCTTGGTTAAACTGTTTTTTAAAAAAACCCACAGATCATCCTATTTATCCTTAAGGACCTTCAGTTTGAAAAGTATTGTAACTATTTACGATAGGTTTTGGTTTTTTTTTTTGGAAATTTCTATTTTTAAATTGGGCAATTAATAGTTAATGGTGCATGAGCCAAATGAACTAATGAGCTACAGAAATAGCTTTTCAGTGTAACTTAAACTTGTGTGTGATTGATGACCTTTGTAGCTTTTTTTAAAAGCTTTTTTTATGATGCAGCGCTCACATTTTCCCCTTGCTGACAGCACAGCATACTAAACCAGCTGGCGCTCACGTGCCCGCTGTCTACCTTTTCTGCGTTCGCAGCTCTGCATCTCACTGTCTGATCACTTCAGTCCCAGAGGCCCTGAGTGTCCATCAGGGTGTCCTGCCGGCCGCTGTGAAGGGAATCAGCAGTGGCAGCAGTGCTTAGTAACCTGGATGTAATCTGTGTAACCTGCTCAGATTATGCAGCTTCATGGGTAGATACAGACATGCATCGTTGGAGTGTTATTGCATCATCTAGGAATCTACAAAGGGTCCTGAGTCACACTAACCTGATGCTTCAGTCCTAAACTCAGACACTTCCTCTTCCTGATCGAACAATATATTATAAATTATCGATTAAGGCACTCAGAAAGAATGTGTAATCTTGGTTACCAAGGCACTTCTTTGAAAGCATTAAGAGTGTTGCCACAGTGAACCCAGATGTCGTCTTTAAATGATTCTTCAAAAACCCCAAAAATTAATGGATGAATTTGTGCTGCTGTTTGCTAGCTTTTCCTAGCATTTTTTTCCTGATAGCTCCAGGTTAAAAAAAAAAAAGAACAATAATATATGCAGCAAGCAGAAAATACGGCAGTAATCAAAGGTAATTGTGTGGTAATTATAGCAGATCATGTTGTGAAAGCATGTTTTCATCTGCTCTCTCTTGCTGCAGGTGATTTTTCAGTCCTATTCTGGTCAGGGGCAAGCTTCGAAGAGGACATGCATTGTAAATATTGAGATAGGCATTGTGTTTTTTTTTTTTTTGGGGGGGGGGGGCTGACATTTTTTCTAATCTTGGCAGCTCCTTAACAAATGTAGCTAAACCCAGCCAAAGGGAATTGTGGTTCTCATTAGAGCGCATAAAGGTGCTGCCCACATTTTACCTTTCCCTCTGAGGGAATCAGTGTGCCGTCAGAAACCTCTTAATTAATGAGACCTCCATGAGAGACTAAACAGGGCCAGAGCCTTGCAGATTTAGACCTTCAAAACAAAATAGTTTGCAGGAGACACAGGTCAACAGTGGCAACAGTGAATGCCTCAAGGCTGTGCTGGATACTTATTTGCTGTGTTATTTAGCGTGGTGTTTTGCCCGATTGGGGGCATCTTAATTCTCTAAATGACTTTTTAAGTAGTGCCCCTGCTCTGCATGACCCTGCTGAGTGACGGGCCATTCTAATCCTTTTTCACCAGGGAAAACAGGCTTTGTTGCAGCCTCTGGTCAGTTTGTTTTGCCCGCAACATACAGCATTTAACACACTGATAATTAAAGGGCTGAAACCAACATGCTCTGTTCAGTCGTAGGCTTTAGGCTGGTGGTGAATGACATCAGCAGGGGATTGCTGAGGTCCTGCAAACATCATAAAATCCTTTTTTAATATTATAACAATAAGAAACAGACATGAAATGATGGCGAGTGATTCAAAATAAATAACTGCTGGATATTACAGTATTATTTGTTGTGTTAACAGGTCAGTTTTCATCAAACAGAGCTAAATTAACAGAACTTAAGCACTCAGACACAAAATTACATGTAATGTTGGGGATTCTTGACAGTGTCCCGGCTTGCCGTTTATCCTAGTCTTTTCTGGCCAACTGGGTGAAGGATACTCTGCCTGTTTCCCCACCCAAACTCTAGGTCCCATCTGCTCACAGAAAGGCACAGCATTTGTCAAAGTAGACTGGATAATGGCTTTGGCATCCTTATTATAATCTCAGCATAATCTTCATTTGTCCACTTTTGGCATCAGGACACTTCTGGGTTTGAGAAATCGGTCAGCACTCTTAAGTGTCCTCGTTTCGTTTTCATTAGCTCAAATCTAGGCATGAAAGCTCATTTAATTCCAATTTAAAACATGGTGGTTTCTGCGTTATTTGGAGGCACATAGAAAGCTGAGGTTGTTTTCCATGCTGCTGTGATTAGCCTGAATAAAAGTCCACAAATGAAAGCGGTCATAGAAATAAACCCTCATCAATCTGTGAGTCTGATTTTGATCTGATCGAGGCTTCCGCCTGACACATTTCAGGCATCTTCTGTAACATCACGAGTGGGGCATTAGATTAAAATAAGGTCCCCACATCTCCAGTTTACCACCACAGCTACAATTAGAGTGAAGCGGTCATCAAGCCACTTGGATATTATACCTGCTATCAGGGAATAATTAACAATAGAAAAAGCAATCAAATACAAGCTAAGAACAGCTAAACTGGCTTTAGTTTCAACTTCATGCTTGTAAAGACAACAGAGGGACAAACTTCATTTTATGTCTCGCTATTCTCCATTAAGATTGTGGCTCTCAGTTGACTACTGCTCCCCCTGTATGTGGGTCACATACACTGTTTCCAGCTGCGTAGCCCAGTCAGCTGTGCCTTTTGCCATGCCCGCCAACATCTGCTCCACAAAAACAATATCCAGCTTTTAGCACTCAAATGGAGGTTACACCATATGCCAGCAAGCCACTTAGTTTCTGCCAGGGGAGCTGGGGCCTGGCCACAATCGTCGAGGTAACAATGAAGGAGAGTGGTGCTGGAATATGAAGGAGAGCTCGTGTTTTTCCTTCTCTTTCTTTGCTTTATCCAACACACTTGGTTTTTTTTTTCTTTACTCAGTTTTTTGATTTAATTTTATCTTTTCCTTTTGTCTTATCTTTTTTTCCCCTCATTTTTTTGTGCACTGTTTCCTCTTCAGCTCCCCACTCAGACCATCAGTGTGTGCCAGTGTGCATCTGCTCAAGGTGCTTTGGCAACATCACCTTTTGAATATTAATGCACCACCTAAAAACAGTTTGCCTGCAAGGTCTGCCACAAGGTCTGTTGCAGTGTGTGTGTGTGTGTGTGTGTGTGTACACACACTCTAATACCTGAGAATCATTTGTTGTAACACTAGTGTGCTTTTGCCAACAGGGGGATTATTTTTAACAAGAATCCAAACTATTTGTAACAGTTTGACTCCCCCTTTAAGAAAATTTGATGTCTGGTTGCATGAAAATAAATTTAGCTATTTAAGGCCAATTAGGAGTGCAGATCTGTATAGTAAGTGCTGAAGTGCTGCTCGCTATGCTGAGAGGTGATAATGGATTTTTAATTAAATGTGGGAACCAAAGGTCCCAAAATGGAGCTTACAGCTAACCAAGCAGTAGCCATTTGGTGACTGTACAGACAAGGTCCATTATTGTCTCTGAAGCCTTGAGTCTCTATTTTCTGCGGTCCAATCACAGTGCAATCCTTAATGACTTCCACATCTGCTTCTTTATGATGAGAAGTGTCCAGTGGAAAAATTATCAGAAAAATTTGTCATACAATAAAGTTTTTTTGTTTGTTTCTTTTAAAGCAAACAAATCAATGATCTTTTATCAGACACACCTACACTTTATCGTACTGTGCCAGCGATTACTTGTTCGTCTTTTTGCAAGCTCTTGTCCTTGCTCAGTCTTTGGGGGGGTGGGAGAGTAGGGGAAGACAGACAGAGCCACGTGCTCAGGGGGTGGATCCACTGAGTCGCTCTGGGACGGCGGGTCGGGGCTGCCTTCTGCAGGTCACGGTTTCACTTGTGGGTATTAATTTGGGAGGGACAAGCACACAACAGCTGTGTGTGTGTGTGTGTGTGTGTACGCGCGTGTGTGACGGCCATGGTGAGAGCTGTTGGAGGAAATGGTGAGAGGTGAGAAATCACCTTGACAGGGCCTGTACTGTATATCATACTTAGAGCTGATGCCACTCATGAATGCTGATTAGAGTCTACTGGGAGTTTAATTACTTTCTGCTTAAATGCTGAGGAGCAGTTTGTACAGGCTTCGAACAAAGATGGAAAATGTATCTGTTTTTGGCCAGAAAACAACTTTGAGTATCATCAAGTTACCAGCTGGTTGAGCTTAAAATAACACCACCAGTAAGAATCTAACCAAAAGGCTATGCTGGCTAATAAGTATATATTTTTACTGTTGAAAGATACTTTTGTTTGTAGCATAGCGACATACTGTGAGTTATTTTTCAGGTTGTTTATGCCCACCTCTAGCGTGTATTTATTTAATCTGATTGCTATTTTTTGTCCAAATTCACACATTTTTATCACATTTATTTGATCGGATCACATCCGTCTGAGAGTTCTGCTTGTGTCGTGGAAATGCCAGCGCTTTTGGCAACGGCAGCAGATTTCTGTCAGCGTCTATCTTTGAACACCTCCCACATCATGTTCTGAGGAAGTGATTCCTGTCTGGTGCCAAAGGGGTGCAGTCCAACAACAAATGGCACTGGATGGGGGTGTGGAGGGGCTAGGATGGGGTGGAGAGGAATCCACTCATCTACCTTCTGCAGACTCTTTACCAGCAATAAAATTAATCTTGAAATCGTCTTTGCTTTAAAGAGTGTAATGACTCGGAGCGGTAATGATGAGCGGTTGTGCTGCTGTATGGACTGTATGCACTTCCTTGGACTGTCAGAGGAGGGCAGTGCTTAAATGGAAACAAAGCTGTCAGGGTGCAATCAGCTTCATGTGTGTGAAGTGGTGTGTGTTTATGCAAAGGTGTATCTGTGTTTATATTATAGTGTGTGGCTCTCACAGCTCAGTGAGGATGTGTTGTTTGCAGTTATCTACAGCTTGTAATATTCTGTTTGGTGTCTCCATTGTGCTATACGTTACAGTAAGTAACATGGACAAACTAGCACAGAAATTATGCTAATGAAGACAATGATTATGTTAATTTGACTCTAACAGTCCAGTGCAATGATGCTGAGCCTGCATGATTATTAATAGGATCACAACATGTTAGATCACAAAGCGGTTTAGTTATGCTTGCAGTTATTATCTTTGACACCAAAATTCACCATTTTACCACTTCATAAAATGCTGCTAATATTTTAATGCGACTACTTTTTAATGAGAATCTCATTTTACATTTGATGTAGTTACAACTTGGATCATGTTTGGGTTTTTAATTTTTTTGTAGCAAGTTTTACATCCAATGAAATTAGTTTGACTTTCTGTAAGTTAGCAGATTTTTATCTCTGCTCCAGCTGTGACTTCACTAAGAGACAGCTTTTTGAAGGCCATTGCATGACTACCTCAAGAATGAGAGTGATACCCCGACAAACGTGTTCAGTCAGCAACCACAAATGGGTGTGATGCATCACGGGGACATGTCAAAGAACTGTGATCCGGATCAGTGTGAAAAGTGAAGACGAGGATGTAATATTGAACGTCCAGATGGTTTCGAGGCAGAGACAGACGTGCTGTGGCTTGGCATTATCTTTAATTCATATCTGCTCAGCCGTTCTCCCTGCGTTGTCAGGCACTGGGAGATGTGAAGCTAATTTAATACGGAGGACCAAACAAAGTAAGTTTAGTCAGCGTCACTTTGGCTGGCACTTCAGCTAATTTGTGTAAACAGTGTTGTGTATGATATAGTTCAACATGGAAAATGCTTTCTCTTGCAATCGGAAATGACTTTTTTGGGGTTTCTTGCCAAAAGCTTGATGATGATGCTCAGAAGCTCCACTATGGTTCACGCTTCACTGCTTTAAAGCAGTTGTTAAGCCCTCTTTAATGACATGACATACACTATTATTGTAGTTGGCCTAGTCTCATATACTTGTTTATGTATTGTCTAAAGTTGGGAAAATATCAAATATTACACATGCTTTTCTTTAAATGATTTCTTTCTGTAAGGGTTGAAATGCATATAAACTGCATAATTTATAACTTTAAACAAAGAATTAACAAACAAACAAAGGTTTATAGACCCAGGACTGAGCTGGGCTGAAAGGTGAGTGTCTAGTTCCCTCTTTTCTTGGGCCGTTATTCATCTAAATGGGTTTGAGATAGAAGAGATGAGATATTCAGAACTTGGTCACACTCTTCCTCTATCGACTGCTGTGTTGATGTGCCTGCATGTGCCATTGTGAGTGACAGAAGATGAGAAAGTCCAGACAAGGGAGCAGCACAAGAATGTATGAATAAATTGCAGGTATGAATAAAGTGCCTAATTGACCTAATGAGGAAGCGTATTCTTTATTAAGCTAATTTTCAGTGAGGTGAACAATTTCAGTCTCGCTGTTGATCAGATGTTGAGCTGATGAACTTTCTCTCCTTGGAGGACAGTCGGCTTCTAATGTTCAATGCATCTGCTTTTCAGAAGCAACTGACAAATGTATGTTAATGTGTTGGCAGGATTCAAAAAGTGAAATGAGGCAGCCCATCTTTTCAGATCAGTCATGTGTCACAAAGCCAGAGCCTCAGCTCTTTCCTCGCTCCTCCATGGGGCCGGGATGACCTCAATAATTAAGGGACAATTTTAAAATGCATTTCTAATTTTCTACCAGACTGAAAAGCTTTATCATGGAATAGCTGACAAAAACCCTCCCCTTGAATGGGGGTGACTCCTGGGCTTCCACTAAACTGGTCATGAATGCACAAACCATCTGTTTTTCTGGCCGTTTGTCAGTGTGAGCGTGGCGGAGGCAGCTGTCGGAGTGGCCCCGGTTTGAATGATGGAGCACACAACCTTTGTTTCACTCTGCAATGGCTTTGTGAGGTCTGGCTCGTCCTGCTCATGCTGCCCTGCAACGAAACCAGGCGAGAGACGGTTTCTGTTTTTTGCCCCACCAGTCGCCACCAAGTTGGCAGAAAGACAGAGTCAGAGCAAGAGAGACAGACTTGGAGAGAGCTTGAGGAAATTAAATGAACGGAGAGAATGAATGAAGGGGAAAAGAAAAATGAGGGAATGGACAGAAGGGATGTGGTCAGAGAGTTAAAGAGGAGGGAAGGTGTATGGCCGGTGAGTGCATTGTGTTGGTGAATGAGGATCTGGGGCATTGTGTGCCGGCCAATCTGTAGCTCAGTGGGTGAGGTTGTCAAGAGCCAGAGCCAAGGATTAGGGCCAGAGGGCCAGGAGAGTGAGGTGAGAATGTGAGAGCAGCCAGCAGGGTTGGGGGTACTGCAGGAGACTGGAAGCATGAAAACATCGTATGGTTGTAAAGACAGGGAACATTAAAATGTTGATTTGTTTTGGTTTCATGCACTGATAAAGTGATCCACTTAACTCTAACAGTTTCAAATGTATGTTTGGAATTAAAGCCAACATAACTTTGTCTTTAATTTCCATTTTACTCGCCTAAAAAGGTGTTGTTGGTGTTGGTGGGAGTCCATGGTTTGCAGCCAGGAGTGCAGAAGGAAAATTCCTGTTAATTTGAGGCTCGTGGATACTCGAGGTTTCTGCCAGGGTATTGCAAGCCTGTAAGCATGCTGGGCATAAGGTGAGCGGTGCCAGGCCAAAGGACCTCTAACTGTTAAGTTAGCTAATATTTCTTTTTACGCTGCTGTTCCCCTTAACTGTTTTTACACACATGCCACACTCCACAACTTTTCTGGAGATAACGGCTGTACTTTTGTGCTATTTTGACATACTAAATGGACTCAGAAATCTCAGAAAAAAAGTTGAGACATTTAGAAGCGGCATCCATAACATAAGTCCCGTGATTCTGCACTCAGTATTATTGTTTGTGCTTGTTGTAAACCCGCCGCTTCTCCCACTTTGTAATTGTACTGCAATAGAAAAAATAAAGAGATCATTGTTTGTTTTTTGGCTTGAACTGAAAAGATTGGCTGGGACCACATAAATACATTTTGGTAAGAAAAAATGCAACAATGTCATGTGTTTGGAATAAATTAAAAGCTAGATATTTTTGTGTAGAAAAAAACAAACAAACCTACTTTTCATAACACTGATTTAATTGTGCTGCATTTATATTTAAAGTGTATTTTTTTCAGAATGGCGATTAAGTTTCTTACTAAGGAATCAATTACTATGATAAGAAACAGGAAGGAAGGGTAGTTCTTATTATGATTTTTATGAGGACCTGTGTTGGGGTGGGGGGTGGGGGGTGGTGGCTCTGTCCTATCCCATATTTAAAATGTAATAAAAAGAAGGTGGGGAAAAAAGACCCATCCTGTGTTGGGTTGTCGAATCATAATTTTATTCGTGTCATGCAAAATATGCATTCTGCAATTTATTTATCTGTTGTCCTGCTTATTATTCCCTTGGACAATTTTCTCTCCTCCATCCTGGTAGGATTTTACTTTTATTTGAAATTGATAATGACTGTTATCCCCTGTGTGGGTGACACTGACCAGCATGACCTAATTGCATACATTGTTCTGGCTGAAGCACTTGACCGGAACAGAGAGGCTGTGAGTCCACGCATGTGGGGGAGTAAAAAAGGTTGTATGTGCGTGTGTGTGTGTGTGTGTGTGTGTGTGTTAGTTAAGCTGTTTTCAGATATAACGTGCAACATTGTTGGGTTCATCAATCTGCTGAAGTGGTGGCACTCTGACATTCAGACGTAGCTCACTTTGAACGGTAATGTTCCTCACAGCTTTATTCAGATATACTTATGGCAGTTATGGAGACTGTAAGTGTGCTCTGGGATATTTTTCTTATTGCTGTTTAGGACATTCTCCAAACAACTGTGCTTTTTTTAGTTAACCTGAAGGACTCATAAAATTCAAGAAACAAATGCACAGATGGCAGTCAGCAGTGTCACCCACTGTAGGTAGCATCGGCCTATGTCAGTATTTTGTAATCTTGTGCATGCCTGCATGACGTTTGGACTTTTTGTGAACGACATGGCATGTAAATCTAACTAGATTTGACCTAGTAATATTGCCATCCGAGCTTTTATGGAAAAGTGACAAGTGCGCTGATTCAAACATGACGTCGACACATTTAGATGCCGTCAGAAAAATGGAAAGTGCATGTCTGAGGGGTTTTATGTAACCTGACATTAAACCAACATATGCCAGCAATATAATACCATTACCAAAAAGGTCTTGTCTAGAGATGGAAGTTGACATTATTTATGATACTGTACTAAACTTGTGAAACTTCTGCATAATGTTGATGGCAGAGTTAATGACAGAAGTTGCCTGAAGGCACCAAAGAGAAATTTTCCCCAGCTCTTTTTGTGTGTGGGTTGACAGATGAATGAATGAGGGCCTGATAGGGTCTGTTCTTTGTGTCACAATACAAAGCTTATTTCACATGACTTACTACTTGGTCACAGGTTTATTGTGTTTGTATGCTTGGGAATTTTTTTTTGCAATAATGAAGTTCCATGTGTTATAATGCAATTTATTTGTAACACTTGCCAAGTTCTGTAACTGCTATGACTTAAGAATAGAAATTTCTACACTTTTTAACTGTATGTTACATTTCATTTGCTTGTGTGTTTAGTAATACAATCAACAGCATTACTTTTTTTACATTTTATTTCTCTTATTGCATACCGTTCATTTGTAATGGCCCAGCAATGTCGGCTGTGGGCTGGTAGAGCTTATGGTGGAAAAGCAGAGTTTAGCAGAAAGCAGTTGTGTTCCCTCACAGGGCAGTCTGAGCATGGCGTTTTTCTGTAGCCCCGGGGCAGGCAGGCACCCAGCACTAGCACTGCCCGTGCCCAGCCCCTCCCCATCTGTGTGTCACGAGTCAGATCTTGTTAGAGATGATGGCTCTCTGATGTGGACAAATTGTCACTAAGGGGGGACCTGGAGACTGAGAGACACAGCTTTGGGTATTTTGAGGAGAGAAAGTGCAGGGAAATGTGTGCAGAACAGGCCCTCAGAAACAGCAGAGGGGTAATTCTGGTGCTTTGTCCCCACCGTGAGGTGTAGAGTATCTCTGGGGCTTCATCCAGTTCCTCTGTTGTTTCATGTTTAGCTGACTGTTGGTCTGGATGCTCATCACAGCCAGAAGATCTCAGTAGGTATTTAGCTGCATTTAGTACAGACAGCAGCAGAGAAACAATAAGCAAATCCCATAAGTCCATGGCAGCACTTTGATGAGTCTTTCCTTTGCTGAGGTGTTGATAGCCAGCGTGCCATTTGTTTTATTTAATGGGGCACTCAGGCAGACAAAGTAACCCCCGTTCTCTTTCAAAATAGATGCTTAAATTGCATCAGGTGCAGTTTATCATTTCAGATGTGTGGTAACCTCCAATAGACTGCCAGGCACTTATTCATGATCTCACACTTTTGTCTCTTAACCTCGCATGCCCACAATAGGCAGTGTGGTGACAGAGTGGCCCCTCTTTTGATAGTTAACGGGCCGAGAGAGGCCAAGCATCAACACCGGGCTTTGAGAGGAGGCTGGAGAAGCATATGGAGCTCTAAATAAAATTCAGATCAAGCACAATGATAGCTGAGGTCTGCTTTGTGTATGGACAGCTTGGTGAAAAAAAGGGGGTGGAGTGGAAATTTGGATCCCCATAATAAGATCGTGAAGCATGAGGAAATGAATGTATGGCTCTGTAATGTGGCATGCTATTGATTCTAGAGGAAAATTGCAGCGGCAGTATTATTGTGGGGAACAAACTCTTCAAACTCTGCCCTTTATTACTTCCCAACGGCTGGCCTTCAGTGGAGCCTCATCATCCGCCCAAAGTTCTACTCCTAATCAATGACGCTGACAGTTGACAGATTTTCCAAGCTTGCAGCCTTTGTCAGAGGCTGATGATCTGAAAAGGCTTTGGTGGTAGAGCAATGAATAAGATGTTTAAAACTCATAAATAAGTCCTCCAAAAGCTGCACTGGTGTGTATGTATGTCTGTTGCAGTGGAAGGGTTGTAGGGGGATTTTTTTTTTCCTTTTTTCTTTTTTTTTTCCTCCCTCTTTTTTCACACTTGCAGAATCTGCGGCCTTTGAAGGACTTGTGAAGCCGAAGGCGTCCCGTTGCTCAATCAAACAGATTAAGTCAGTCAGACAAGCAGCGATCTGTCCCATTCAATAAAGTTACTTTTGTCATGCTGGATCTCAGAGGGCCTCATATATGCATAACACCGGGCTTGGACATGTAACTATTTTATCACATTGTGAGTCGGCTTTGACTGGATTTTAGTTTGCTGTTTTTGTCTTCTTACACTTACGGCATCAATTTAAAACACAGTATTATTTATCATAAACAGTATGCGATTGTTTTTCTGAGACTATGTTTGAGCCATTTTCTATATCTTAACATTAATCCAAACTAATAATGAGATTAGACTGACAAGCAAGTAGTTAAAATCTTGTGATGTTCCTTAATGCCCTGATCTGTGAAAAGTTCAATAAGTAGTCTAAAGCATGGGGCGACCCAGTAATGAGGACATCTGTTTTCATATGGTCCTTGACACGTAGCACCAGAAATTTGATGTCATCCTGTCCAAACTGGTACATGGCTGGCAGACAGCATGGCATCCTGTGATTGGTTCTGACAAGCCAGTGACAGCTCTGGAGGTGAGGAGGGTGCATGACAAAGGGCAAGCAGAGGATGAGGGGGGAACGGCGTCAGGCTATAGGTCTGTTTGTCTGTATTTCTGCCTGTCTTTTCCGGCTTGGCCCCCCCAAACAACCATCACATACCCCCCCTCCCCCTTATACCATGCTGCCATCAACACTCAACCTCCACTCATGTTTATCAAACCAGTGACACATCCTCAGCTGTAACAGCTGTTATACAGAAATATATAGCAAAACCATGTATATTTATATATAACGTAAAATATTGCTTCAAATTAAAAGTCGTGGTTTCTCAGTCTTTGCTGTTTATCTAGATTTTTTTTTTTCAGCATTTGGACCCTAAGGGGACCAGAAGCTGCTGCGATGTTCTTTTATCAATTGGTAAATAGGCCAAACATGGTGGTTTGTGGCTGGTATTATATGGAGAGCTCCAATTTAAAGATGGCCACCTGTCATGAAAATCAGCTGCTATGCTTTTGTACACAGCGGAGCACTGTGAGAGCCAACAAAGCCTCCTTGACACTGAGTGTACAACATATTTTTGGCGGTGATAAGCCCCTTGTCATTTCTCTCTGTCCTGGACATAAAAAGGAGTCTCTGTTTTGTACATGGGCCACTTATTAGGGCTGCTAATGAAAAAGGTTCCCATTTAACACGCTGACATGTTATAGTAGCCCATGATGACTACATCAGGAGTTCGTCTGCTGGGCTCACAAAGCAAATTAGATGGCTGTTTTCTCCTCATGTGGCCAGTCTCCAGTGTGACCTTGCATTAGTGCATATGCTCACAGCAGGGTCACTGGTTTGGGGCATGATCTGTCAGCCTTTGTTTATGAAACATAGACAGCACAAGCCTGTAAGATAACATATTTCATGCAATTAGTGGTCTGCTGTACAGCATTTCTCTACACAATACCAGTAAACAACATATATAACACCACTTATATCCCACATACAGGTTACATGGAGTAAATTGGTTATGTTGATAGCAAACTGCAGCTGATTATTTTCAGTTGAATTTTTTTCAATTAATTGTATAAATAATCTACAAAATTTTAAAAATCCAGTTTATTTTGATGAAATTGCTTAATTGGGATTTTAAATGGCCAAAAAATTGCAAATTCTAGCATTTGTGGAGCTGGAAACGGCAAATGATCAGTAGTTATGCTTTATAAATTAAAAAAAAATCCATCACAATTGTGGATACATTCATGTTGGATGAACTACTTTATGAAATGGTGAAACATCTTGACTTTATCCTGCCACTGAAAACAGTTTAGATGTGGGAAGAAGATGTATTGCCTGCAAATGCGTCTGATAAAGATGTGTTCAGGTTGGATCAGCTTGGTGTTCACATGATTGAGATGGCTTCGATATGATAGAGATAGGTTGACAGAGTCTGTCAGTGCAGAGTTGGCAGTAGCTCTGACAACAGGCGCCCTCTGACAGTCGCTCTATGAGGCTTGGTAACCAGCCTTTTTCCTGGGAGGTGTTCACTGTCACTGTGCATTGTGGGTGCCTGGCAGCAGTATTTCTCGAGGCTGTCAATCTCCACAGACACTAACCTGCCATGTTAGATTTGACCTCCACTGGGGAGATTACTGTCTCCAAGCTTTGGAGGCATCCTTCATTTTTCTCTGCTCTGTAGGGATACCTGGGAGAAATGAGACAGGAATGCACGCAAGATTTGTAATGCTTAGACGTGACAAGAATATTTTCATTGTTAAAACCACTGCTACTACTTAATGGTTATTTTGAACATTTTAAATGACTGCTGCTATTTCTGTATTTTAGAAAATGCATCTGAGAATTGATTCCTGTGATATGCAGCATTATGGGAATGTTGAGTTCCATAGTAGCACTGCATATTCATGTTTTTGTGGAGCAGAAATGAGTTTTGGATAAGGACACTGGCTGTGACTTTGATGCGGTATGTGTGTGGGAGGCCTCAGAAATGCCTGCTAATTAATGGCGTTACATGATAACTCTCAGCACAACTAGTACAGCAACTAGACAGAATGAGCCATCACTAGGTATATTTTGGGATGTGATAATTTTTGTTCAATATTCAGCCATGAAAGAAACAAAATACTTTACTGTTGACTCATTTGGCTCACGATGAATAGATTTATGATAATGCTCCACTCCTCCAAGTAGATTCTACTAATATGAAGCTGTTAATCAGGTAAAGTTTAGTCATAGTCACTTTAAAACTTTATATAATAATTACAGCAGCTGTATACCCTTACAATGTATGTATACCCATTACGACAGCTGCTACCATACTTTTGAGTGCCACAAAAAATTTGTGTCTTTTCAGTAAATAAGAAGCTGAAGTCCTTAAACTGTTTATAAAAGACAGAAGTAGCCACCATAATTTTAGCCATTGGTTTGTGGATTACCTCAAGTTACACATTTTAGTCACTGGATGTGACCATATGTAGATTGGAGGGTTGATCATCTAATGCTAGAGCTATCTTGGTTGCAAAGGTGCATGTATACCTCACTGTGCTATTAATTGGGATGCTACTTTTGTCTTAATGAGGCTTAAAACAAAATGTACTCATGAAAATGTGAACAGCCAACTGCTTAAGAAGAGAGCATTCATATGGGTGGGTCTGGCTGAGAACAGTCACTGGGAAACTACAGCATACTCTGCTTCATCGCCCTAAATGGGACCAGAATTCACTGTATTATCATGTTGTAAAAAAAACACAAGGCTTGAAACTATCATTTGAGACCATAAACTTATTGTTTACTAATGCAAAAATAGTGTTCATCAGAAATAATGCAGGTTTAAAGCATTTCTGCACTGGCTTCACGTTTCAGACCTAAGGTTGTCCATCTTTTTTATACAGTGTGTTGGTGCCAAGAATGGCCTGTATATCAAAATGATCAAGCCCAGTGCTGTTCATGGGTCTAGAAAAAGGGGAAGCGGCTGGTTTATAATTTAGGTTAACTGTCTGTTGCCTTATATTTAGTTTTCCCAAGCTGAGAAACCACTCGTTGGTTTTGGGTGAGGGGGCAAAAACAACTATATTATACATTCAGTTTAACTATTCAGCTCCTTGCTGCCTGCTGACGATGTGTAATGTTTGATACTGTGCAGATTACTCTGTAGTAAATGTGGACTTGCATAATTCACTGCTGAGGGGGAAGTGACTCAATTCTGTCAAATGGTGACTCTTTCGGCATTGTACCTCCTCACGCCTGTATCTGCCTATAATTCCATTTAAGGATGAAGAGCTGTATGCACTACAGCGTCTTCATGTAATTTCTGTTTTCAGTTATTACCTTTAACTTGAATTATTTGTTCTAGGTAGAAGCCTTTTATGTAGATGCTGGGTGTCTTTTTGGCCAAACTTAATTTAACTTTGTAGTAAAATGTGATGTTGTACTTTAATGTTTGGAAAATTGAAATTTCTGATAACCTTTTTTAAGCTGGTTCAGCTGCGCTATCAGAGGCTAGTTCGGCGCATAACGATGTTGTTTGAGATGGGCCATCACACATAAATTTACTGCTTTTTCCATTCTTATCGTAAATTGACTGGTGCACTGAGAACGAGTGGTTATACAGTCACATAAAACCCCCAGTTATGGCCTGTGTTCTGTTTAGCCCTTGATAGAAATGTGCTGTTTCTTCCTGGTGTATTTCTGACCATGAAAATTATAATATGGAACAAAGATTAGAATGAAATTATCGTGGCCGGAAGGCATTTAACCGCCTTGTTGAGGCACGCTGTATGGGGTTAGAGGAGGGAAAAAAAAAACCCCTAGTCCCCAAGAATAATGATAATACATTAGGCTGTGAGCGTGCTGGTATTATTGCTGTACATTATGTATGTTCCATTTATACTACCTCACACAGCCCAACCACTGCTGACGGATAGGTCATTACTCCCCGCACCGGTGAACACTTATCAGGCCCCACTGCTGTTTATGGCCAGAATGAAGAGCACTTGTCAGTCAAGGTCACTGCTTTGTGTGTCCTCTTTAATAGTTCCTTCTTCACAGTTGTTGAACTTTGTATTCTAGCTCGGGCCCCCCTCTAAGTGGTGAGGGAGATGGGGCAGCTTTATCGAGTAGATTCAGGCTTTTATGTTGTGTAGCAGGACGGCCCTGCTGGAGATACTTGAGTTGTCTGAGCAGGATTGAAATATGTTTCTTGTGTGGAAACTGAAAATGGAAAAATAAAAGAGATCTGTGTGCAGTAAAGCAAGCTAGCGAGCTCCTCTTCTGTGTTTGTTTTTTGTGTGTCTGCCTGCATGTGCATGTGAATGAGAGTGTATGATAAGTTCGGGTGACAGGATCCTAAGAGCCCGCTGTAACTGGAGGGCCAATGCTAATGCATGGCTGGTTGCGTTACACCAGCTAGTGCGGAAATCAGAAGTGGCCCACAGTGCAGTGCAGGGTTTGGCCCTGGGACAAAACCAGATTTTGGTTGCCTTGGTTTTCTTTTAGCCTCAAGTCTCAATATTTGTCATCTCTGCACAAGTTGTATCTCTGTATCTTGTAGCACTGTAGGCCTATCCAAGCAAAGACACTCACTTGTTTATTCAGCCTTCTTAGGTAAAAAGGCTTGCCCCATGGTAATTGTCAATGTTATTTTGTGTTTAGCTCTGATTGTGTTTTGTTTTTTCTTTTTTTTTTGGCTGCACTTGTTTTCTCCCACACAAAAATGGCCACCCTTGAATAATAAAATCCAAAATGTTTTGCAAGTTGTACTCCACACATTTGCCCCATGATGTTCAAATTTAATAAGTCGAATTGACAGTTTTCCCAGAACTGGCTTCATCTTTAAAAGAAAAAGGGGGGTGGGGGTAAAGGTGCCTCATGAAACAGAATTTCCTGAAAAGATGTAAAACAAAATCACAGGTGTTACCACAGTGTTGCACCATGCGGGCAGCGCTGCTACCGGCAGACTCGCAGTGTCAGATGAGGTTCTCGTGGATGTAGCCTTTAACATAAAGAAACTAGATCTCTGGAAACCACTCAGACTTTTTGTCTTCCTTCACCCTCTGTCACAGCCTTATTTTCACTCTGCTGTCATAAATCCAAATGGGTGATTTTTGACAAGATGCTTTTCATTGTCATCATTTTTCCTGTAAGTCACCCAGCGTAATTTACGGTGCTCACCTTCCCAGCCTGTTTCCCCCAGAAAGCCCCTCCAGAGGCCCACTCTGAGCTGTAAAAATGAACAGTTCCTGTTTCTCTGCTTTGATGCAATGCTGACAGGAGTCACTTTGATATACTTGGGAGTATGAAATTTAGATCTGTCCTGGGTTTTTTTTTTTTTTTTTCCTCCTCCTGAGGCTTCATCTTTGCAGACATTGGGAGCTGTCATTTTGCAACACCCTGTGATGTGGGTGACACTCAGCTGCTTTGACAGGTGCTGGACATCAGACACACTCCTAGGCGAGCTGGCAATTTTTCTTCAGGTAAAGTGCTGAAATGTGTAAACGAATTATTGATAAATTTATCGCTGTGAGATTTTAATCTTTATTCAGTCACCATTCTACTCAATGAAAAAGTCAGCATTTCATTAATTATCACTAGTTTGGACTGATGCACAGTTTGGTTATTATTTATTCATGTTTAAGAACTAATTCTGAAAGACAATTTAATAACTGCCTTTACTAAGTTTATGTTCCTAGCATCTTTGAAAGGCATTTTTGGGCATGCATTAAGATATTTAAACTGTCCAGTAGTCTAAATCTAATGCTTGCAAATAGATAAAGCATCATGTGAGCAATCTAAAAACTGCTTAGATATATTACCTTTAAATGCAATCCCTATTTGCCCCTAGTTTAATATTCATCCTTTTAAAAGTGATTCACTGAGCTGATCTGTATAAGAATAAAAACTGAATAATCTTACCCCATTAGCATCTTGTTCATGTGTCATGAAAATGGAAGATTTTGTAACTTTACAATAGCCAAACCAGCTAGTTGAGATGGAGGGTTTGTTGCAATGTTATGCTGGGATGTAGGCTACATGGTGCACTGTGGGAGCCCACAGGGTGTGTGTTCACAGTGTTTCCTGGATTAGACACCTTGGTATGGCCTGTGGAGAGATGTTCATAGTCTGCTGTTCACACAATCTGCCTGCTACAGCTGAGCTGCCCTTTGCCAACAGGCCTGGAGACAGGACGAACACATTTAGATCCACATGTCGCAGTTCTCTGTTGTCATTATTTTTTTTTACTTTATGCTCTTATAGGTGAGGGTAATTCAAGGCTAAGTAATATATACTACAGACAGCAGAAACAAGTGTTTCATAAGTAACGCTTGAGATGTTGTGTTTGTGTTTGTCCACATGTGCATGTTCATTCCACTTGTTAACATTTTACAGACTTATTTGCATATTTAAAACATCTGATCAGTGTGGTAGACTGCTTCCTGGATTGCTTGGCAGTTTGGTCCCTGATAGCACAGTTCACAGCTTACCAGGCCTATTGTTTCACCACACACACGCGCACACACAAACATGTTGACATGCTCATCTGTCACTAGGAAAACCGCCACAGGCTGTGGCCTTGGCACAAAGACATTCTCTGAGCTGAGTGAAGATGCTTGGAGCCAAGATGCACCCAGTCAAAATGTTAAGAATTTCACATGCCAGAATCGACAAGCACGAGCGTTGATTTGAGGAGAAACTATGTTGAAGCAGCACTGTTGATACATATGACAAAGATGCTTTACGTGTTTTTGACAGCTATTAAAACTCACTGGTTGGTTGTGTTACTGCTTTGAAAACCTACATAAATAAACAAATTACTGAAAATGTAATATATATATATTATAACTTGTTTTCTAGAAAGATGATTAGCGCACGAGAGTTTTAAACTACTGTTTTCCTCCTCTGACAGTGCAGTGTCAAAAAAACCAAAAACAATCTTGTAGCTAAATTTAAATCTACCAAAAGAGCTACAGCAGGCCAAAGCTAATGAGACGTCATATGTACAGAGTGTGGTCAAGAAGGATTGTTTACTTTGGAGCAGGAGCTGTAAGTAGACATTATTATCATTATTTTGCATCTGTATTCGTTCAAGAAACAGCTGTTGAATTTTGAGCGAGATTTAAAGTGGCAGGGCCCGGAGTTGTTCTTGTTCATTCAGCTAACTTAGCTTTGACATGATAGCTTCTGGCAGAGTTTTGTGCTGAACTCAACATCTGTGACAACTGTCAGCACCACTGACCAGTCCTCTCCATGTCTCTTTCTCTTCTGTGTTTATATATCCCTCTTCCTCCATTCTCCATGTTTTCCTGCCTTCCAGGATTGCCCAGTTTCGGGGGTAAAGACCAACACAGAAAATGCGGGAAAAATGGGAACCTTTGATGCCACTAGATCAGTTTCCTCTGCCAGTACCCATCTCCATCACTGCCACATCAGCTGGTCCCAAGGTTGTGAGGTCATCCAAACATCTGGCCCCTCCGCCATGTTTACTAAGGTCAGTGGGTAGCATCTGTTATAGACCCCACCACCTTCAGTGTCTCTGACGATGAAGATCACGCTGAGAAAACCGGACAAAATACCTTGATCAGTTATAATTGTTGACAAGAGGTAGCAAGTAAACCTACTACAATCTAGTGCAGTCTTATGGTAATGGTCTGTTAGGTCATGTAGAGTGCTTAACAAATTTATTAGACCATCTGTCAGAAGAACAAGAAAACACAAATATTTTATAAATTGGTCAAAAACTTGTTTTAAAACAAAAAATATTCTATTTATTGGAAAAATAACAACTTGAATTCACATTTTTATACCCAAATTTGAGACGACACACTGGACTTCTCTGAGAAGACAAAAATTAATCAAGCATCACATTTAATGACTAAAACAAATTTTGTGTTCAGGAATTCAAGTAAAATCTGCCCAACTGTAATTTGGCATCTTTACAGTTTTTCCTTTTTTTTTTTTTTTTATAAAACAGGAGAAAAACAATCAGTGGTTAACAACAGTAATTATATTTTAGTATTAAAAATTTAATTTTGATTAAAAAGCTTGCACATACTGGTGGATTAACAATTATAAAAAAAATAAAAATTATTTTGGTAATTACCAATACTGTGGTGTAAACCCTACATTGGGTGGTAGTCTAAAAAAATTATGGAAATGAGTTTTCCTTTTTTGGCAACACTCAGCAGAATGTTGAATCTAGTGTATTATCTGTTTGAAGTGTCTTTTGTGCCTGCATCACATGTTTTTATGTATCTGTTGATGGGACTGTTGTGGGTCCGTTTGTGCTGATGTCCCACTCTTGTGAAAATAATATCTCTTGAATGTCTGGAGTCTCTGGCGATTTGGCGCAAAATTTTTACTTGGACTTAAACGAACGAACCATTCAAAAAAAAAAGAATATCCTTTTTTTTGTTTACTGCATGTAGAGTCAAAATTTTTATGGGACTGTATGCAGATGTCCCAGACTGCTTCCACAATTAATTAGCAGCCAGCTAATCAAATGCATCTGATTAACAGCTCATCAGCGAGTGTGAGTACCTCTGTAAAAGATGAAAAATTTGGCAGTTTGCTGATCTGGAGCATTCAGGTGTATGTTAACACAATGCAACCATTTTCCCATGAGTGGATGTCACAGAAAATTCTGCCCGATGTCAGACTTTGTAAAGGTTCAAAGAAAGTGCAAAAAACCCAAAAACTACATCTCAGGCACTACAGGCCTAGGCTAGCATGTTAAATTTCATGAGTACAATTAGAAAAAGACTGAACAAGTATGGCCTGTTTGGAAGTGTTGCCAGGAGAAAGCCTTTTTTCTCTGAAAAGAACATAGCAACATGGCACCACAGAGCTGAAACTGTGTATATGTAGACTTCAGCAGCGTGCATGCATCAGTTCAACAACACAGCTGACTCATATTTTTCCCAGTACAGCTGTTGATTGGCTTTTTGAGGGGTATGGGCATGACAACAAACCATTTTCGGTTTTCCTGAATTCCCACATGAATTTATGTTGAGTAAAATTTCTCACATATATTGTCTTTAGTGAGATGCATTAAACCAACCCCATATTGCAACTGAGGCTGTGATATGTGTTGCCAAAGGCTTTAAACTTCCTAATGTCACCTTGGAGATGGAGTACAGTTCTAAGTTATGATTTGGCCACTGAGCATAAATCAGCATTGCAAAGACAGCTCAAAGATTTGTCACACTAGTCGCATGCTCTACATGTGTCCATTATATCATGATACCTTTGCTGTTTTATTCGTGCAACACAAGGATTCCCTCTCCATGTTCAACATCAACCATTTGGTAAAGATAGAAAGAAGAGTTATGGATTTATTTGTCCTACTCCAATAGAACATGCCCACTGATGTAGAACCAGGTTTGTGAGCCAGATGATTTGGTGGCATCTAGGCACCTGTCTCTTTGTGTCTGGTCTCTGTGAAGTTTGAACAGCATCCGGTGTTGTGATGTCAGGAGCTCTTAGGGGTCAGAACAGAAATTATTGAACAGAGGGTGGCTGACAGAGGGAGCTGGCACTGGGAGCAAACAGATGTTGCAATCATAAAGAAATACACAACCTCTGAATTAAATATGAAGAGCGGGGGTTGCAAGAATTGAGCATGGTCTTGACTTTGCCTCTGTTTCTTGTCCAATCACAGTGACTTGTTGCAAGTTTAAGAGTCACCAATTGGTCGGTGGCTGCCATCACGAGAACCAGGTAAATCAGTTAAATTATGCAGGTTTCAAGAACTTGAGGAGAGATGCGACCAAAAGCCTTGAAAAAAACATCTTGCAAGAAGACAGCTGTTCAGAACATACTGCAGATTCATTATTCACAAGCAGAGGGTCTCTGGACGCAGCATGTTATGTCAAAGTGTTTTAAAGCATTTACGCCACAGTGGCTCAGTGATGAAATCTGTAAAAAAGAGAAGAATCTGACAGAATGTCCTCAGAACATTGTTTTACCAGAAGTGTTTTGTTTCCCAGTCATTTTACAGGGTTTTTCACTCACAAGGAATTACAAGAGTCTGTCTGAATATTTGATGGCAGAAGCCAGTGAGACAGATTAGTGTCTTCTTATCATCTAAATGAAATTTGTTTGGAAGCTGTGCACTATAGTTCTTTTAAAACAATTTGTATTTTGATGATTTCATTTACATGCAATGTTCAAACTCTGTGCACAGGAGTGTGTGATTTGTAGTATGCATGCCTCATAACATTGTTTTATATGGTGGATTTTCTGGAAATGAAAGATTTAATATTAATTTTAATTGTCATCATCTAACCTGAGATGTTAACAAAACTTCAGATGTAGTCCCTTAGTCACATGCTTCAGAACCATTCCTGTTCACATCCCATACCAGCTTTTTATATTTCCAATGCTTCACATTGCTCCTCTGTAAAAGTTAACAAGGAATTGTTATTTTAGCCTTTAGGTACAAACGTCTGGTACATACTGTCCATCCACATTTGACTACCAGGCATCACTAAAGGAAAGAAGAGAGACGCTTTTTGAAACCTTATTTTCATTAAATGTTTAAGCTAATTTTTTTTTTTAGAGATGTGACTGATTTATATACATACAGTATGGCAATCCTTCAAAGATAATCTTTCAAAATAACTGCCCAAATAATTGTCCAGAAGTGTTTCAGTATGGACTTTAATTGCTCTCCTCTTCCTCCCTCTTTTTCCCCTCATTATTCAAGCTACACTAAAAATAACAGAGCATGTAGTGTCACATTTTGATCTTGTTTCTCTTCTGTGTTGCTGCTGCCCAGTAAAAATGTCATTGACAGACAGCAATGACTTTTTCAACCCAATGGGTGCCACCTGACAAACCCGATCTTTCTCTTCACCATAAATGTACCTCAACATGGTAAATACAGTTTTTCTAACACTATATTAACCTATTTCATGACATATTTCAGCTTTAAACCCACTGCTGCAGATCTGTGTGTGTGTGTGTGTGTGTGTGTGTTTATATTTAAAGTGGATGGCCTCCTGCCAGTTGGGCCTGACTTCGAGTGCCGCAGTATCAACACTGAAGAGAAAGGGCCAGAGGGGTGATGTAAGTATTGATATACTTCTTGAAATCACTTTGTCACCACCAGACATGCCAAGCCGCTGAAGTACCACACAACAGCAGGAAGATGATTGTGAATTCTTGGCAGCAGGATGAGGGATGCCATTAAAAAGGCAAATGTGATTAATTTTTAGTGAGAACGCTCTCACGTTGGCAATAGTCAGTGAGGTCGGGCTAAAGGGATGTGACATAGAAATTACTCTTCCTCCTGGCTTCTAATGTGACTAGTCATTCTCAAGAAATAGCTTGGAAATGGGGAGACAAAAACACTCTCATCCAGTAGAAATCTGGCTTAATAACACAAAGCGATCCATTGCTCAGAAAGTCCAGATCACTGGTTATAACATAAAATGGTTTTTATCACAAATAGTACCCGTGGGGGGGTTGTCACATTTGTGTGATCAAAGCGAGATATTTGATAGGTCATCATCCTGGCTAATTTTTTTTTTAAAAATACTACAAAAGCCATCAAAATTGTTTTTCTGTATTAGAGTTGTGTTTTTCTTTAAACCTGTTCAAACTAAGACTCCCCCTCCTCACCCCTGTGGAGTGACATTTTCCAGGTGACACAGTGGCGTAGGCCACACTTAATCTGGACCCCGTTATAAACACGGCGGGGCTGCAGCACTTCCACCGCTGCCTCTTGTCTCTGTCTGTTTAAATGCTAACAACAAAAGACAGGACACAGGTCACATTAAAGGTTATGTCTTTTTCTGTTTCATATAGTTTTAGATAAATGCTTTTTACAATTTGAATGCATATAATTATTCATATGTACAGCTGACAAAACTATGGAAACCTTATTTATCAGCCAGTGGATGGTGGAGTTTTAGAAATGTTACTCATTCCTGCATAATTAAAGTACGACAGATTCATGTGTGTTTATGCCTCTGGGTGTAGAGGCAATGAGAAGCAATATTCATATAAAGTTGTGTTTGTCTACATTTTCATCCATGTCAAAATTGTCTGTCTATGGATCTGGTGTGCTTTTTAGAGCTTTATACTGCTTGTTGTGCCTCAAAATAACTCTTAAGAGGGACACAAGAGAACCACAGCAGTGAACCTCATGTGGCTGAGGGTGCAGTGGATGGCAGTTTATGTACTAAAACTAAACTAAAGACTGATCATTTTTATATTTACAAATAGTCGTGCAATCTGTTTTAATTTAAAAAATGTATATATATTTTAGACTCCATTGAGCCTGCATTAAAGTGAACCCCCTGTGCATTTCTATAACACACAGAGCTGTAATTGATCCCCCCAGACATCCATGAACAGACCTTCAGAGTGCACTGAGAGTCATAAAAATGGCAGTCTGCATTTCCTGGAAAGAAGAAATTGTAACGTTTTCCCCCAAATTGAGCTGTCTCATTTAAAATTGCCAGCTGTCCTCACTGAAAACGAAATATCTTCTCAGTGTTAAATCGATTATAAAAGTCATAAGCCACCAGTGATCACAATTGCTTAATCCTTTCTCGCTTGTAATCTTGGATTAGTCGTCGGTTTACACCTCCTCCTCAGAAAATAACAGTCCCACTGCTACGCGCCAGCAGGACAGTCAGCTGCACACCATGCTGTAGTTTACTTAGTGGGAAAACTGCTCACGTTCTTGTATCCTATTACCATGACCACCTTGAGATAAATGGCTCCTTCTACCCTCTGCCATAAGGTTTTATATCAAACGACATGTGTTGAGTATCTGACTGCAGGTTATATTGTTGCAGCGGAAATAAAACAATCACTTTTGGAGCCGTTTCAAGGCACCTGCCTGTGGTGTGTAACTGCTGGCCGACCTATACGCACAGTGTTTATAGATGTAGGGAAGAGGACAGTGGCAGGTGACAGGTTAACTCTGCTGTGTAAATTCCTGGGCCGTGTATGATGTAGCCTGTGATCCTGCAGTCCTTGATTAGATCTGAGCTAGTAAATATCCTGTGATTAATCAAAAGGGCTTGTTCTGCGTGTAGCGTCCCTGTGTCACCTTCACAGCTGGGGAGCAGGGCCGCCGTGTTTACCGCACTCCACTTCCATCCCTTCAGACCTCATACTTATTTTGTCACAGCCCGCTGAGGGATGACTTAAAGGCTCCTGCAGCCCTAATGCTGCGGACATGGTTGGCATTATATTCTGAGATAAAACTGAGATATTGTAGAAGGATTTTGTAATATAGTGAGCAAAATATGTGGGCCTGTAATCTCCACAGTGATACTGTTTCACGCTGTCTAGCTTGTTACAGAAGTATAGATGTGGGAATTCTAAAAGTTCTAAAAGAATCTTTTTTGGTGTTCTGTATTTTTATTTCTTCAGTATAATTAAATTAGTGTTGATGATTATTTTTTTATTATTATTATAATTGGCACTATAGTTTATGTTAAGTTAAATGCAAACAGACACATTTCTGGCATTGTAGAGCAAAACTAAATTTTACTGTTCGTCTCAAATGCACTCCTTCCTCTGGAACCTTTAAAAATAAGTAAATAAATAAAATTGTCTTTATTCTAAGCAACACAGATGGGGTAAGAGAGTCAGACAGTGTGCTTTATGGTATTTGTTGACAATAAGAAATATAGAATACCACCATCCTTATCCTTTAATTACAAAATAATTAGCACTCAGACTGAGAATATCCCCTGGAAACAGCTTTGCTACAGGCTCGTTACTTCCATGAAACATGTTCAAATGAAGGCCAACATGATAATGGGTGATTATAGTAATTAATAGACTGAACTAATTACTTTAGCCAGTTGAGATTCATTTAATGCTGAAGAGTAAGTGGTGTGTGTTTGAGCAGAGCCTGCCCAACTGAAACTGACTCATTTCTAATTAATCATCCTGCTCTGCTTCCTTACAGTAGCTTTAGCATTGGGTGATAACTGGTGTAATTTTAGTTGTCTCCTGTCTGTTTAAAAAAACAAAAAAAAAAATCCTGTGTGGTCTTCATAAACAGCTCAACCCGAACAGCTCACTTGGAAAATCCATCCTGATGTCCCGACTTGTCCATAGAGCATGATTTTTCTGATTGCTGCCCCCCCTTTTATGATGACCCCTTGATTGTCATTTGAAGAAGGTCTATGGGACATGTATGTCATGTTAATAAAGGCATTAAAACCCATGTATCCCTCCACCATGGAACAAAGTCTGGACCTGTCCGAGAATATAGATCTCTAATTGCTTTTGCGTGGTGGTGCAGCAGAATTGTGCTTCCCAGATGTCACGTCTGCCCAACCCCAGTGCACATCACTGTCAGTGGGCCTGAGAAATCTCCCTAACAAGCTTGTGATTACATAAATCTATAGCTGCACTGGCACCAAAGAGACTGAATAACTTTCAAGGAGACTTCATGTTTGATGTTCCCGGGCTTGATTGCAAGTAAGAAAAAAGAGAAACCCGCTATATTGGGAATGTGTCCAAACAGTCTAGGTTTGCTAATTTTGTCATAGTCAATTTTATAGCATGGCCGTGAGAATGGGTGGCGATGGAATGAAGTTTCTGAGTGCTTTGCAAAGGGGCGTGAGTGGGTTTGACAGGCCCACTGAAATATGCTCCGCTCTACCTTATTTCATTACAGGAGCAGAGACTAAAAATGCAAATCTGGGGCCCTCTCTCAAGAGGTCGTTAGAAAAGTGACACATCAAACAACTGGCTTCAAGTGGCAGACAAAGTCTTACATTAATGTTTCATCACTGTGTTCATATTTTGATTTCTGATTGCTACAAAGGCTTTTCAAACTTACTCTCTCAATAAAGATATGCTTTTCTTCAAGCAGCTCTCTAAAGCCATTGTTTAGATAGCCCCACCATTTACATCCATGTTTAATATGGCAGAAATCCTTGATCACGAGAACAGCAACCACATCCTAAACACAGAGACTGATAGACCCGATCCGTCTCATGGCCTTCTTTTAAGAAGTGATGAATTGGCTTAATGGTGAGCCGACCACATGGCCACACAGAGGGAGGAGTGAAAGGAGGTATTAAATGGCATGGTTTTATAGCCTATCAGCATTGTCATACCCCAGCTGTAATCTTAGTGTCTTTTTTTCAGCACAATAAGGCAGGTTGAACATAACGGCTTATGCCACGTTAAACACACTTATACACGATACCTCAAGATGCCATATACAGTACTATGCAAAAGTCTTGACCCACCCCTGATTTTTTTATGTTTTGCTTCGAACTAGCCAGACTTTCTTGTAATTTTTTTAAAGTGCTCTTGTGTAATAGTTCTCCAGGCTTTTTGAAGGCCTTTCAAAGTTTTTCTGCAGACATTGGCTGGTTTTCACTTATTTTCAGTCCAGTCCTTGTGCCTGACCATTTGCAGAGGAATACTTTTTTGTTTGCTTGTAAAGCTACCTAGCACAGATCTATGAATCACTCAAGCATAAAGGGGGCACCTAACTTAAGGGATGAACCACAGTTGTGTCTACACGTAACAGACAACTTAGCAAAGAACCAATTTGAAATTGTATCTCTAGCCACTTTGTTACTAGCAGCCTGTCACAAAACGTATCATTTGTTCCCATTTCTTTAGTTCAATCATTTTAAAATGTTACAGATAACATGGTTTGACAGGCATGAAATAGTATTTTTGCATCAATGTGATTCACGAAAAGCTATTAGCTGAAAACTTGTCCTATCTCAGCGTGGTGTGCAGTGTGTCCTTAAAAAAAATCTGAGGAAACTCTGCAAGTGGAAGACAAAGGAAGAAGGCTCATCAGAAATAGTCTCAGTGGAAGTGTGGCTGTCAAGAAGCCATTCTTAAGGAAGGGAAACGGGGAGAAAATTACACAAGAACTGGATTGAAAATAAGTGCCAGCATGACTTATGGAGTGATGAATCCAAATTTTCTTTAGTATTATTGAAGCAGTGTGGGGTCATCTTGACAGAGAACAGAACAAAAGGCAGCCAACATCCAAAGAAGAGCTTTGAATGTCCTTCAAGAAGCCTGGAGAACTATTCGTGAAGACTACTTAAAAAAAATGACAAAAAACCTGCCTACGAGAGTTAAAATAATCATTCCAAATATGGACTTTTTCAGTAAAATTGGTTTTGCCTTACATACTGCTATTTCAATGTTTGTATGTATATGCATGTTTCAATAAATTGCTGTGCCTATTTCCTATATAAAGAAATGAGAGGTGGTTCAAGACTTTTGCACAGTACTGTATGAGGATATTTAAAAGACTAATAACACATGGTAACTCGAGATGTCATGTGCAAGTAAAGAAAGTTTTAAGACCTCGTGCTTTTTTATAGGACTTTAGTAACGATATATTGGTTGGTGCTTTTGTCTCTCTCTGCTGGTCCCTTATACACTATATTGCCAAAGTATTCACTCATCCATCCAAATCACTGAATTCAGGTGTTCCAATCACTTTCATGGCCACAGGTGTATAAAATCAAGCACCTATGCATGCAGACTGCTTCTACAAACATTTGTGAAAGAATGGGTCCCTCTCAGGAGCTCAGTGAATTCCAGTGTTGTACTGTGATAGGATACCACCACGAAATGGTAGGTCATGTAAAATCAGAGCGGGGTCAGCGGATGCTGGGGCACATAGGTCACAAACTTTCTGCAGTCGATCGCTACAGACCTCCAAACTTCATGTGGCCTTCAGATTAGATCAAGAACAGTTCATAGAGAGCTTCATGGTATGGTTTTCCATGGCCATCCAGCTGCATCCGAGCCTTATATCAACAAGAGCAGTGCAAAGCATCGGATGCAGTGGTGTGACACACGTCAAAGAACTTGACTGGCCTGCACAGAGTCCTGACCTCAACATGATTGAACACCTTTAGGATGAATTGGAGTGGAGACTGTGAGCCAGGCCTTCTCATCCAACATCAGTATCTGACCGCACAAATGTGCTTCTGGAAGAATGGCCAAAAATTCCCATAAACACTCCTAAACCTTGTGGAAAGCCTTCCCAGAAGAGTTGAAGCTGTTATAGCTTCAAAGGGTGGGCCCACATCATCCTAAACCCTATGGATTAAGAATGGGATGTTACTCAAGTTCATATGCATGTGACAGAAGACGAGCAAATACCTTTGGCAATATATTGTACCTTTTTTCCACCAATATTGAAACAGTTTCATGCATTTACACTTTAAGAGGATTGGTGCCTGTGCCGGCTTTTTGGCAGCACTAGCACCAGGATGGTGGATTCCAGGTAACAGTCAGTTCATATACCGAAAGAATTGTGTACAGATATGAATCCCGCCGACCTGAATGACCCTCTTAGTTGTCCTCTGGCACTATTGTGAATACATGGTCATGAAATTTTTTGTCTGAAATTTGGTCTTCATGTGCACAATTGTAATAACTTTAATGGTTCTTTCTTGTTCATCCAGCACATGATCAAATCCCTGCCAAACAAATAAGATCTGCATCAACTCTAATGTCGTTGGTGCTAATTTGTTGGCCTGCAAACACAATAAAGTCAGTTGCCAAACACTGTTAACACCTGCTTAACATCCACATGTTAGCATTGCTACTGTGAGCAAGTTTGAATGCACATGTAAATTTAGCTCAGTATTTAGCTAGTTCCTCACAGAGCAGCACACTTCTTGGACTTTACAGACCAAACAGGTGTTTTCCATACTAGTGTGAGGACACATATTTTAAAAAAATATATAATTTTTTTTGAACCCACTCCAACAAGCACCCCAGAAGCTGTAAACAGTGCATGACAGGTGAGACCCATTAGGGTGATATTCTCCTTGAGTATTTACCAGCCTGTTTTCACACAACTCATTATTCGTGATAAATTAGCAGGCTGATGATAGTGATATGTTGTAATTTGTAAATGAGTGGGGTGCACCTGTCAGCTCATTTGCTAATAACGACCATCCACTAAATAAGTAACAACCCTTCTAATTTCAGTTGACTCCTTTACCGTCTGCTTTGTATTATTTTGCCGTTTTCTTCTGCTGCAAATTGATTCCTCCTTTGAAAATGTGTTCCCAGTCAGCACTCCTTCTCTGTTTGCTTCGTGGTCTCACATGTTCATTGTTTGATAAACTGGTGTCTGTATTTATAGCCTTAGTTATGTTTTTCTTTAAGTGCCAAGCATGCAGATTTCCAGTTTCTCAAATGTGAAGATTTTTTCTTTTATTTTTTAATCCAGGCAAAAAGATAATATTTGGTATAATAATGCATTTTTTCTTGCTGAAATTCTTTTCCTTATTACTGTAATGCAGTTTAAAGATTCAGAAATATATTCAAGAAGTCTTACTAGATATTAAGTGGTGCAAGCCTAACTATTGACAGCAGCTGGGGCACTCTGTCCTCACCTGAAATGTTGATATAGGTTCTTTAATTATACTGGCAAGTATAAATACGAAGTTTTCATTGGTTTCTCAGTGGCGTGCAAAGCTCCTTTCTTCTATGTGACTTCTATTATGTCTAAGACTTTTTTTTTTTAAATCCCAAATATTGAAGTGTGCAAATCATAAAACCTTAAGGGAAAAACAAGATAAAAGGAGCAGTGGGGTGAGATGACTGGTCACTCATTAAATGATATTGCCCTGTTACTTTACAAAGGCTTTCTCGTAATACAAGACAAGGGGGTATGTGACCTTCAGCCATTAAACCAGCCTGTTAATTGTCTAATAATAAAATGTTTTTATTGTACAAACCCTCTTTTAGTATAATTGAATTTCTGTCTGCCTTCACTCATCTCACTTTTATTTCTGTCTTTTTGCTGAGGCTGTGAATCCTCGCTATTACTGGCTATAATGACGGCATAGGATTGGTTCTCCAGGATTGCCACATCTATCCTCCTCCTCACTTGTCTCCCCGCAAACTTTACATTTAAACCACTCTCATTACAGCACAGATTACAGAGGCTTATTGGTCCTCATTAGCGCCCACTGATCCTTGGCTGGGCCCATGTTCTAACATCTTTTAATTAGCATTCTGGAAATCTAATCAATGTAATAACTCAGTTTAATCTCCCCTTTTGCACTTATTTTCTCACCCTCTTTTATTTCAGGAGGTTCTTGGCTCGGAGGCTCAAAGGCTGATAGATTGCAGTCTGTTTTCTGAAGCTGCCAGGTATGTGACATGAGAAGTGAGGAGACTTTGAAGTGTTCATATTTGAAGGGCAAACCGGATCATATAATGGATTTGACTGGATTTGATCTAACAAGTTCGATCTAAAATACAAAATAATGCATGTGTATCTCCACAGAAGTACGGGGGGGCATGAAAAGATTTAAATACCTGTTAGTGACAGATGTTGACAATGGGCCATGAGTTTTTCTCTAAATGTGCTGTAAAGCTTTCACTCCCCAGCCAGGCTCTGTGGTGTGATACGAAGTGAAAGCCAAGGCGGAGTTTGGCACTGGACGGCCATTTTGTGTCTGGTCTGATGCGTGGTTTCACTGGGTGTCACTTTGGCTACATGTCACAGTCAGTGGTGGTGGTGAGCAAGGCTGCAGGTCTCATTAGAGCACGTTTACTGCGACAGTTGCAGAAAGCATAGGGAAAAAAATGAGAGAGATTTTAAATGTTTGACATAAAAATTCAAAGTTATGGATTATTAAACAATAATGTTGCATTTGATAACTGTAATATCTGAAAGTAAACAAAGTAAAGTAAAGGACAACTGCAATTAGGCCATTGTGACTGGCATCCATGTAGGAGAAGTCCAGTTTGTGACAGGCCTGTGCTCACACACCTTTGTGTACAGTAAAGTGCTGTTTCTATGCCAGGTATCCAGGGCAGACATTTTGGCGCAGCTTTGACCATACAGACAAAGACGTCGGGGTGTGATGGGACACAGACCTGCCATTTCCCAGCAGCACTGGCATGCTTCTCAATGTAGAATGATGAATGGTTGCACACGCATGTTGCACATTTTCTCATGCTCACATGTAACACACGCTCGATCACATGCACGCTTGTGAAGGCCCACTAACGGCCCTCCCGGTCAGGTCCACTAGGCACATCACACACACATGCTGTCTCTCTCACACACAGACACACACATGCAGACAGGCATCCTTACTGTAGTGCTGCAATATTCGGAGCCAGGTGTAGGAGGAAGGGGGAATAAGGTTGTGTTTATTAGCAGCTCCCTTGGTGTTCTCTAAATTGCCTTGTTTGCTCGGCACAAGCACACAAACAGATGCTGTCCTCTCTGCTCTGGGTAATTCTCGGGGTCTCTGGGTATTTACTGAAAGGCCTACCCGTACCACACATGCAGTCTCATTTGTGGCGGTGCATACGGTTTCTGCATACAAACACACACGTCAGACCCAACGATATGAAAAACACATTTGTGTGCTAATTTTGCACTGACATTCAGAAGTACAGTTTGATCTGTGCAAAGAAGAAGACATTGTCTCTCTGGGTAGGTAATTGGAGTACCCCCCATATAAGCAAACCTCTCAGTGCCTAACCCTCTCAGTGACACAATTTCACTCTTATTAAGAAAATCTGCGTTTAGGAGGGACCAATGCTATCAGTTGAAATTAATCTGCTTTGACTGATCCTTAATGTGACCACAGTCATCAAGTAATTATTGTCTGGATGGCTGTGCACCAGCTTCATAACCACCGTCCTCCTCCTGCTCCTGCCCCCCACAAAAGGGGCTAGTCTTGGTGTGTGAATCCCTCTGCAGCGGGCTGGTTACAGTGGGTACGGCAGGCATGTCATTAAGCGCTTGATCAGTGAGTCGTGATTAGCCTGCCCTGTATTATTGTGATTAACGTCTATCTAGCGGACGACTGTCCCATTGTCACCAGTGATACCGTCTGAGATCTTGAGACTCTGGGGTGAAGCCAGTGGGGGCACCTGGTAGTGTGTATACACAAAACTGCTTGCTCCGATGAGAGCTGCTTCTCTAAAATGTACACACAATAAAAAAACAAACAAACAAAAACACACAAACACTTCCAATTCTTTCCTGTCAGTCAAAAAATCGAACGCATGTAACGAGTGAAGCACTCTTTCCCCGTGCAGCTATGTTTGGCCTATGTGTCTTCTCCGATTAGTTAACCCACTGCCTCTTGTGCAGCTTGCATGCTCTGTAGCATTTCCATCAGGCCACATGCCTTTTGTCTTTGTGTGTACTGAAAGACAAAACCCTCATCTTCCTATTGTGCTCCATTTCTCTCTTTCATCTCGCACATCCTTGACCAACAAAGCCGATTTGACCACGGCTGATTATTGTAACGAATGCAGTCCAAGAGAATATGCACATTCTCACTGTACGTCAGATTAGATCACAGCAAGGGGGGGAAGCCTTGCAGTGACCTCGGTCTCTTCCCCTCAGACAATTGGCTGCTTGCACAGAGGGATCTTTTGAGAAAAGGCCTGTGGACTAAACTGCGACTGAAGTCTCACTTCTACAGTGCTAAGGACATGGAATGGCAGTGAGAGGAAATTGATTTAAATTAGGACATTAATGTCAAAATATGCCAAAGAGAAAAGGAAGGCCAGATTTAAGAGGAAGCTAGTTCTAAACTGTGCAGCATGAGAAGCAGAGATGAGACTATTTTGTTCTGAGTACATCAATACACATTTTAAAGCAACTAAATATATAAATACAAACTTGTTGTATTTTTGATGTATTCCCTATAGAGTGGATTTTCATGGAGGTTTTCCCCCTCCCAAAAGTTTCCTTGAGCATTCTCTTCATGCGCTTCTGTATGTATGTTTCATTTCTTTGTAATTACTCACCTAAACCCAGACCCCCTTCTCATGGCTCTTGTGCATCCGCCGGTGGAAAAGAGTCAGTTTTGATTACAAAGTAAACGCTGTAGCATTGGCGGCGGCAGGGGGGGTTTACATGCTGATATGCATTCTATCAGGATGATTTATGCAAATTATGCACATTATTCCCGCAGGAATCTCTCTTCTGAAAGTGCCAGGATAAATTGCCGGAAATTAGCCATAAAATTCACTGTGCAGGGAGTGTGAGGTGAAGGCCGCCAAGGAGCCAAGGACATTGGGCCGCCATGGTTACGCTTGGCCTGGCCTGCCTCCCCCATGCTTGGCATTCATGGCTGTTAAAGACCTTTGCTCAGACAGATACACTGAAGCCTGGAGTAGCACTCAGCACATCAGGAAGATCAGCCAAGCAAGTGTTACACTAACGGCAGTGTTTCATGCTCTAGTAACATGACAGATTTTTCAAAGGAGGGAAGTAGATTGTTGGTTTATTCTTTCCCCATTTTAGACCGAAATCCACTTTATAAACTCTTCTGTGTTCCTAGAAAGTGGCAGTGAATTATCATTCAGGAACTGACTTCAGATCTAGTCACTGTTTAGACTGTTTTATGTCTGATTTTATACCTTTGTTTGCTATATAGTTGACCTTGTTCATAGTGCATCATAATCTTTAGATTACATTCTAATCAGAAATCTGTTCAGCAATCAGGTGATGAATTGTTGTAGGAGCAACACATAAATAGGTGGCTGCCACTATTACAACACAGAATTGAGGTTATATTAGAAAGTGTTTTCTTTATAGCTCTATTTGCCTCCCTATTGGTTAGGCCTCTCATTTGTCTCATGGTCGGTGCGTGTATGGGAGGGAAACAAAGAAAAAGTGTGTGTATTTTAAATGAGAAGTGAGCAATTCTTAATGCTATTGAGTCATCCTCATGTCTTTATTTCAGTGTGAAAGCCAAAGTTAATGAATGAGAGGAAATGCTCCTAACCATGGCTTTAGTGAACCCTGAGAGGGTCACGATCTGCATATTGAGCAGGACAAGGGATTCCTGTCTCTCTCACAAGTAAAGTACATAAAAACATGTACATGTTTTTGTTTAAATCCTTGACTTTGTTTAAAGTTTGCATTAGTGATTCCACGTGCAGCTGAGCATGGTGCTGTTAACATAATCCAGAGCAGGGTCACTGGGAGTTCTACATCCACTCTAATGAAGCACATTATCTCAATGTTAAGGTCACATAAATGGAAAGTTCACAGCTGTCGGGAAAGCTTTGACCACTGCACCACTAGAAGATATTTTTTGATGTTAAAATGATCACATAAGCAGTACATTTAAAGAACGAATGAAAAGTCAATTTTGTTCCAGTTTATCTCTTATACTTTTATCAAGATGCGTGGATAACAAGTAATTTCTCAATAAAATCAACATTACAGATGGAACGCACCAAAGCTCAAAGTTTATTTTAAGCAACAGCCCCATAAAATGGCGTCAAATCGAGTGAATTGTCTCCCAACAGTGTTCATAATTCGATTTATTTGGCACAAATATTTGAACAATGAAAGCATTTCTTCATTGCCCGTTCTTGTTTGTTCAAACTACAGAGTAATTTTTTTTTGTCTTCTTTTTTTCTGGAATTAACAACCCATACAGCAACAAAGCCAGTGCTGTCCACAACAACACCATCGCCAAATTACTGTGCTTGGCCATGACATAGTTTAATCCCAGTGGAATAAAAGAACATCAGATTATAGCAGAAAGACAGAGCCATCGGTAAACAGGGATTAGGGGATTGGGGTTTTAATCTGATTAATATGGAGGCAGTTGGAATATTAGAGATGTTACTCAACAGTTGTATTCCAGATGAGAGGGTAATCACACTTTACTACGTCATTTATTGTGCCCTGTTAGAATTTTCAGAGCTAAATACACTGCCATATGTTTACCTGACCTCGAGCCTGCCTCAGAGATACAAAAACAATCCCGATGTAATGAATTAGGAGCTCATTAGTTGAGTAGGAAAACATACAGTTAGAAACATACAGGAAATACTGAATGTTGTTAATCCAGGAAAACTGGTCCAAGTGAGTCTTAGTATTCATTATTTATATTTTCAGAAGAAAGAGGCACAGGTTTTTTCTAAGTTACCACAAATTATCTCTAAATGCACTCCTTAAAGTCACTGTTTTATGAAGATATTTTAAAATAACAGTACATCTGTGATTGTAGTTAAACAGCTCCTTCAAGCATCAAGGTTTGAGTGTTATAATGGGACTCATCACAGTTTATATTTTGAAGGGAAAGATTCAGTTATAGCATTGATCTGTAAAATCCACGTCTCGTCTTTTTCAAGGCAACCTTAAATGTAATGTGATCCATATCTTCCTTCAAACAGAGCATGACTAGGTGGCTCATTAAAATGGCCCTGGTAGTGTTTTAAAGGCGGTAAGCATATATTTGGTTACAAATATCAATTTTGCATGCAGATTTTGAAATATTGAGTGAGGGAAGTCTGCACGTTGAACCATTTATCATAAAAACTGTGCTCCGTGTTCCTTCTCCAGGAAGTAAAGTTCTAATAATGGTGCTATTTGAAAAATTTGTAGTTTAAGGTCAAAAACATCTCAAACTCCTTGCAGGTGGTAAAATGCCCATCTATGTAGACCATATTCTTCATAGATAGGCCTTTTCATAATTTTCTTATATATCATCTCTATAGTTCATCTAATAATGGTTTAACTGTTAAGAAGTTGATATTTGTATACTGAATATTATCAGTTTACACAGCTTTATTAGCCTGCATTGTGTGTGCACCATGCAACAACAACATTATGCATTGCTATTAGTGGCCTGACAAAAATAAAGTACCAACCAGCAGTTGATTTGGTGCCTCAGCCAATGCAGCACATATATCTTTATACAGAGTGTCTGACACAGCATGGATGAGTCCGTTGTCAGAGTTTTGCCGGTTACTGATATGAAGGAGACATTTCAATTCAGCATACTTATGTATATTTTTAATGTTTATCATCCTTAGCATGCATCACAGCTGCGTTATGAAGAAGTCCCCTGCTGGCCATTGATATGGTAAATTGGACATTTTATAGTTTATAAAAGGGTTTTTTTTTTTTAATCTTCCACTTTTATTCGTGAACCCCGATTCTCACTGTAAATGCTTTAAAGACAGCTGCAGCTTTATTAGGCTTGTGAATAAAAGCGATGTTCCCTATTATGACTTGGTTGGTGGCCACTTAAAAAGAAAGAAAAAAGCTTGAAATCCCCTTGTTTTTCTGTTTTCACAAGACATCTCGGGGCTCCATCACTGCCCAGTCCAGCTTAACATTTCAGACACCCTTGTGTGTACATGACATTTCACCAACTTGTAAAAATGGCTGAAATATCAGGAAGGCTTGAGCAACCCCCTTATCAAGAGGAACATGGAGCCTTTTTGATTATTGAACTTCTTAATTTTCTTAAATATTGTGCTTCCCGTGCTAGCTGTAAAAATTCTGCAGCCTTTACACTGATATTTTTATGCTGTTGTCTGTTTTCCTTTGGATGTTGTGTTCTGTTTTATGTACGCATATGGCTCTGTCTCACCCCTAGGGAATTTCCTCTTCTGGGCTAATGTGAATATTAGTATGGGTTAAATGCTCCAGTCATTTGTGCATTAATGCATATTGCATAATTAATGTTTTTTGTGAAGTCTCATTTTCAAACAGCAGCAGGAAAAAAAAAGCTTCATCTCTTTCTTCAAACAAAAAAAAATCCAAGTTTTAATCCTGTAAGATGAGTTCATGACAGGATTTTTTTTTTTTTTTTTTAACTTCAGAGCTGTTTTTATGTCTCCTGATTATTCCCAGTCTTGATTAAGGGCTCTTCCGTGAAGAGTCAAGGCATTCAGGGGTGTGATGGGATTAAATGGGACACTGTAATGACCCTGTTGTCAGAATGGCTCATCATACAGACACAAAGCTTAGATCGGAGACTTGCAAAAATAATAAGCCACTGTTAGGAGCACATTTTCATATTGTTTGCTTCTATGTGGAAGAAAAAAACAGATTAAGATGCAGCTTTTCAGTTAACATTATTGGGAGAAATTATTATGTTGTATTTTGAAGAGAGTTTTTTTTTCTTGTTTAATTGTGCAAGCTTCAAACTTGTTTGAGGATTTAAAATGAAAAGCTGTGTTGTGATATATTAGTTTAAAAGTCTCTGAAATCGAGGGATTAAAAATGTTTATGTTTCAGCATCTTTACTAAAAAGGAAATGTTAGTTTGCATCTACACAGAAACATCTACTGGCAAGAGGTTTGCTGTACTGAATTTAGTTGATTATATTAAAAATTCTGAAAAAGCTGTGGTGCAAAATGGTTATTATGAATTCATCTGTTTGAAATGTAAAATCTGTGGCTCTGTCCATGGTGCTGAAGCTTTCAGACTATTTACACTGACTTTTGACTCGCATCCCAGTTAAAATGCAGTTTTAGCTAGGCAAAAAAAAAAAAAACTTAGATCGTGGAGTATTTAATACTAGATTGGCCTTCGTGTTTCAAGTGCATATCACCATATCCAAATCCTCTTCTGTACATGCTGAAGACTGTGCTCCAAAATATTTCTTGTGGCATCAAATTGTTTTCGACGTGGACAGTAAAGTGAGGGGGACAAAGGCTGAGTCGATCGGAGTGCAGCTGATGGTTGCGTTCTGAGTAAAGGCACCAAATTGCGGCAATCAACAGAGTCCTAATTACATTTCTTAATCACATTCTGGAGGTCTAATTGCCTTAACGATCTGTTTGATTATGCGAGGCCAGGTATTACTGCCGACAGTTTTCATACACACTTGTTTTCGCATTATCATATTACACACCGTCGTGGAAATTGTCTTAACAACAACATAAAGGGCACCAGAGGTTTTTTTTTCTTGTCCGTGGAGCACAAACATCTTAATGTTGCCCTGAAGCTACGTTCGCCCACCCACGTCTGGCCTTCGCTCCCAAGACTTAGGACCAGAAAAGTTACCGGTTTTGATGGAGCAGAAAATTGTTGAACATTATTTCCCCTCTGCTTGACACCTGGTGAGAATGCAGAGACTGACAAATGAGAGCTGAATCATCCCCAGAAACTGAGAGGGTCTGAATTTATTCCATTTTGTTCGTTTAAAACGCAAAAAAAAAATAAAAAAATTTAAAATCCAACATTTCTGCAAGAGTAAAGGCAGTTCGCTCTGATTCCACGTGCACTGCACTTCACATCAGATGAATAATCATTTACTTTTTCTGTTGTTCAAAATATTTTAATAAAGCTTTTCAACACTGAAATACATACAAACGGCCCCTCCTCTGCTCTTATAATAACTAAGGTATCTACAATAATCCACAGCCTGACCTGACAACGCGATTAATCTGAAGACCCCAATCATCATGTTTAAGAAGAAAAAAAAATACAGCAACTAAAGAAAGACGACAATGTGCAATGCAGGCAAAATATCCATCATAAATTAAAGATCCAAATTAATAAATTACAAAAGACACATCGAAACACCCGATAAGCTTCAATTCAGGATTTGTAAAAAAATTCTGAATGTTTATTATATCACAGTGCCCCAAAAAGAATTGCAATAGGCGTGCGCAACGATTAACAAGTGTCTAAAATTAGCACATAAATATCTGACTGATTCAACCCCTCAACTTGCTGTCTATTTCACTTGACTTTCCTTGTTCATAACATTCCACTTGCTCAGCAGAAAAACTTCGGGAAAGTAGGCCTTGAACCAAAAAAGAAACCGTAAACAAAAAAAAAAAAAGAGAAAGAAAGAAAGAAAGAAAGAAAGAGAAAATAAAGCGAGGGGGAAAAAAGTCTCTGAGTTGATTGGAAAGAAAACCGGGAATCAATGAGAAAGCAGCAGAAAGTGAGTCTGGACTACCGCTCCGGCAAGATGTCCATCTATTCAAGTGGAAAAAGTCGCAAGTTGTCAGGTCACCCAAATTTCCAAAAGTGTCCATCACAGAGCAAGTGATCAACAACTAACTCAATCAACACTTTGAGCCACTCTCACAGGCCCTACTGTACTTCTGTTTGGTCTTCACTGTCATTCACACCAGCACTTTAAGGATGATTTATATTCACAATCAAGCAATGTTTAAACAAAAAGCGCGTTTCAATGCATTTAGTAAATATTATAAAAGTATTCGTCGGCATTACTTTTTTGTCTCTAGCCTACTGATTTCACTGGTTTTCCTCCAAAAGTGTCCTTAAAAGTGAGTTCTTCTTTCTCGTGTGCTTCTCAGAGTCTTTGTCAGGCGCGTTAAGGCTTGTCAGTGCACTGTTTGCAGAGGCTGGAAGTGGCATTGTTGAACAGGGCACATTTATCGGGGCAAGAGGACGCGGCCACTCCGGTGGGGAAGGGATAGCCACCCGGTTGGTCGTACGCGCCCAGGCCGGGAGCTGCGAGGGCAGTGGTGGCCGGTATGGAAGCCGCAGAAATGGCTTGGCCCTGGTTGAGATACATCACTAGCCTCCTCATCTCCTCCAGCGCCTGTGACTGCATGAGGATGTAGTTTTTGGCGAGCAGCAAAGTGGCTATTTTGGAGAGTTTCCGCACTGACGGGCTGTGCGCGTAGGGGATGACCGCTCTGAGCTCATCCAGCGCGTCGTTCAGATCGTGCATCCGTCGTCTTTCTCTGGCATTGATGTTTAGCCTCAGTATTTTCTGCTCTTTGGTTTTCTTACCTCCTTCAGCTTTCCCTGTGCCCACCGTCCTCCCCTCAGTCAGAAGGACCATGTCACACCTGCCGTCACTGTCATCGTCGGGGCTCTGCTCACCTCCGCTACTCTCCGCTGCCGAGGTCCTGTTGGCGCTCTCCCCGTACTTTACACACAAAGATCCGGTCGGCAGACCCAGTGCCCCCCCTCTACCTCCTGCCAGTCCTCCCGGCTGAATTGGGTCCGGATCGGCCTGGTCAAAGCAGCTGATCGGTGACTGGCGGTCTCTGACTGGTAGTTCGATGCCGGCCGACGATCTGAAATGGTCCATTTTTTTAGTGGACACAGCGCTCAGAGTTTTGTGAAAAATGTCCCCTGCGCCACCGTTCAAGTTCATCCTCCTGTCCATAGCCTCGTGGATTCCGCGTCGTTGCAGGCTATGGTCTCTTATGGAAACTCTTGACGCGTGTCTGAGAGTTTCTTCCTCTTTTTGCCCTTTACGAGTTTAGTTGTGTGTCAGTGGTGAAGTTGCAGGCTTGCTCCACTTGTCAGCTGAGGTGTAGAGACGAGGAGGAGCCTCACGTAATAAGAGCTAGTCTCTCCTGCCTCTCTCCCTTTTTATGTCTGATTCACCTTCACTGGATCTCCCACGATAACCCTAGTTACGCACAAGACGCTTCGGTCTTTTTACATCATTATCTTGAGGCGGGTTATTAAAAAGGATTCGCCTATTGGGATACAGACACCCTCTCCTCCTGGCACTCTCTACCCAATCAGGTTAACGTTTTAATTATTGGCATTTAAAGGATGGCAAACAAAGCAGCATGCGCTCTGTAGCTCGCTGTAATTCGGTTTGGGTTCAAGATCTTTATGGCGTGTTTGCAGAGATCCTCCCGATCATAAAATAGCCTGCTTCAGTGATTTGATTATGAGACATCCATTTGTGTCATTTTTAAGAGAGGTGCAAATCAACTCTTGTCTATGATCTAAAGCTGCGTTAATTCAGGGAGGCAATCATTTTGTTTAATTCTTAGTTCTTTATTCAAATCAAAAGACATTTACATTGTTTAGTGCTTTAATTCAGTAATATTTGTTACTATTTCGATAGTTCCCCCAACTTATTATAATACATGACTCTACTACAGACTGGAGTTACAGTAGGGATTTATCTCTGACATCTGTGACAGACACATTACATTTTTGAATTTTGTTCAGACTTTACTGTAAGTCAGATTGTCTCCTAGACAAGACGGATTTTTGTATTTCTCTGTTGTGGCGTTTATCTCTTTTTGTGTCAGTTTTCCCTGTACAGACCGGTGCGCTTATTAAGCTTTACCTGTGCTCATACTGCCATCTTCTGGATGGTGTAGTGCAGTACAACCACATTTGAAAGTCAAACGTCATAGGTTTTGTTCAGATCGACCCCATGACCCCTTTGCCATTTTTACCACATGATTTCCTGCTTTTTTTTCTCTTTTCTTTTTTTAAATTAATCTTCATTTTAAGGTTTCAATTAGTAGTGCAGTGTAAAAGAATTATAGTGGTAAAATAATTGGGTAAAGATCTTTCCTTTTAAGCAATCTAGCAACCAAAGTAAACTGTGGGATTGAATACATCACTCAACAGAAACAATAAGATACAAATATATGCTTGCACAATATGGATGAACTATACTGCATCCAACTTTTAAGCTTTAAAAGTGCTTCACTAATGTTTTGTATGTGGTTTTTATAGTGAATTATTTATAGTGAATGACTGGTCCTGTGAAGCGGGGTAACAAGTTAGGAGGATATAAACTGACTGGGAGTAAGGGTCTTATGAAATTCACTTCTAAGTTACATTATGGGAACTGCAGGATCCAGCAGTCTGGGAGGTTGACTTGGGCTCAAGATTAAAGTCAAACTCCTTGAAAATTTTTTTGCATGATTTCCAACATACTGGAAGTGTGATCTTAAATTGCACTTTGGGGAGTAATATGGTTCACAAGAGGTTACTACAAGGTGATGGTGGGCTGGAGCTGTGCTCAGCACAGTGGACAGCTTCATAGTTTACACTTGAGGTAGGTTTCATTCCAAAGGGCACAGACCTAAACTCCACAGGCAACACTTAAGTTCGTTGTAGCTGAGAGAACCTCACAGTGCACCATGTAGCCTCTCTCTCTTTGTAACATTATTCCTTCAGCACAGAAATTTCTACTGCTAACAGCCATTTCTGTAATTAATCTCCCTAAGAACCCATTTATACGCATACAATTCAAAGTGTTAAAGGACACACTCTTCCCCTTCTTCCTTCCAAGTAACCATGGTTATTTACCATGGCATGTCTGCGGCACACATTAAAGGTGCCTTTAGCAGTGATTACAACTGACCGCTGCTTTGAAACCATAGTGAATATGCCTTGGATTTTTTCACCCATCTGATTTGGTATCTTGGCAGCTACATATCTGTAGAAAAGTCTGCTCATACCTCCTTCTGTGAATCACTCATTAATTAATATTCCAATGTGTTGTTTCGTTTAGAAATCATGTTTGTCTGTTTGTAACACAGAGAAAGTTGGAGAGGAGAAACATTTGATATATTTTTGATATATTTTAATGTAAATAGTTGCAAAGTCCTTTCTAGTAAAAATATGAAATACCAGTCCCCATTTTTAAAAGTAGTCCATCCATCCATCCATCCTTTGAACTCTAAAAATAACATATTTTGGCATCCATTATGATCATATATTAATGGCAGAAGTATTACAAAATTTCCCTTTAGGTACCTTAAATAATTGTGCACACTGGTAATTAAAATGCCATGTAACTGTGACAAAATGTCACAGAATTCAGAATCCTTTTTTGCAACAGTGTTACAAACACTAAAATTGGACACTTTGTTCCACACATTCAAGGTCAGTGTTTTAGCGCTTTTCTAACATATTTTTAATTAGCTTATGTCTCCCTTGGGGGGGGACTAGTTGAGGAGTTATGATCTAAGACATGGCAGAGACAGTCACTTTATCCTGAGATGGAAAGAGAACACCTTCATGGCCTATCAGGTCTGGCTAATGAGACAAGATGGGTGAGGATGGTGGCACAGCCATTACAGTCACAGTATGTCAGCACTTTGGTAATGAGGAGACCATGAAGGCAAAACTGTGGAAGCAAAGGATTTCAGTTGGGACAAAGGAGAAGTTTAGATGCTGGAAAGTAAAACCACAAACTCATAGAGGGAATAATAGACACAGTGACTGGATTAAACTAAATAACTTAAGTGTTATATAATCCTTTACACCATTTTTCAAGCAAAATTGTTGAGCATCACCAAGTTGCAGCTTATCCAATGTGATAGTTAGCATTTTTGTCTTATATTATTGTAAAATATCTTTGGGATTTTGACTGTTTGACTGCTGTTGACCCCGTTTGACTCCATTTAATATTATACTATATACCCATCCAAATCGTTGAATTCAGGTGTTCCAATCACTTCCATGGCCACAGGGAGCACCAAGGCACCAAGCACCTAGGTATGCAGACTACTACTACAAACATTTGGGAAAGAATGGGTCGCTCTCAGAAGTGTTGTACTGTGGTAGGATACCACCCATGCAACAAGTCCAGTTGTGAAATTTCTTTGCTCCTAAATATTCCACAGTCAACTGTTAGTGGTATTATAATAAAGTAGAAATGATTGGGAATGACAGCAACTCAGCCATGAAGTGGTAGGCCACATAAAATCACAGAGCAGGGTCAGTGAATGCTGAGGCGCATAGTGTGCAGAGGTTGCCAACTTTCTGCAGAGTCAGTCGCTACAGGCCTCCAAATTTCATGTGGCCTTCAGATTAGCTCAAGAACAGTGTTTAGAGAGCTTCATGGAATGGGTTTTCATGGCCGAGCAGCTGCATCTAAGCCTTACTTTACCAAGTGCAATGCAAAGTGTTGGTGTAAAGCACACCGCTACTGGACTCTAGAACAGTGGAGACATGTTCTCTGGAGTGATGAATCACACTTCTCCGTCTGGCAATCTGATGGACGAGTCTGGGTTCGGCGGTTGCCAGCAGAACGGTACTTGTCTGACTGCATTGTGCCATGTGTAAAGTTTGGTTTAGGGGGGATTATGGCATGGGGTTGTTTTTCAGGAGTTGAGCTCAGCTTGGAGTTGGGCTTTTTTTAAAAATCTAATCTAATCTCAGCCCCTTAGTTCCAGTGAAAGGAACTCTAAATGCATCAGCATACAAAGAAATTCTGGACAGTTTCATGATCCCAACTTTGTGGGAGTAGTTTAGGGATGGCCCTTTCCTGTTCCAACATGACTGTGCACCAGTGCACGAAGCAAGGCCAATAAAGACATGGATGAGCAAGTTTGGTGTGGAAGAGCTTGGCCTGGCCTGCTCTCAACCTTATAGAACACCTTTGGGATGAATTCAAGCAAAGACTTTGAGTCAGGCCTTCTTGTCAACATCAGTGTCAGACCTCTCAAATGCGCTTCTAGAAGAATGGTCAAAAATTAAGAATGGGATGTCACTCAAGTTCATATGCATGTGAAAGCAGACAAGCAAATACTTTTGGCAGTATAGTGTTTTTGGTTTGTTGCTGTTAAAAAAATGCTCATAAATGCAGTTTTTTTTTTTTTGGTCAAATCACACAGTTCCCTAAATATGACTTACAAATGCTCATTAAATATATTTTGTTCTAGTATTTTGCCATGAAGTGTCCATCAGGAGGCTCACTCCTGATGGACACTTCATGGCAGAATGATGCATGTTCAGAATTTAGCATATGAAACCTGTAAACCTCTAAAATTTGAGTTTGAAAAGTGTGTGTGTGTGTGTGTGTGTGTGTGTGTGCACCTTTTGAGCATGATTTATAACATCACAACAATCACAATAACAGAACACAGCTTGGTGATGTAGAAACTTTGATTTTTAAATTTCAAAAGTAATGAAAATGATTTTTCACTTTTTAAAAAAAAAATTTGTTGGGATTAACAGTTACTGTGCTGTTTTTTAACTTGTGTTATTTAAATGTACTTGTATATTGCTAGAATGCCTGTTTGTTACAAGACAAAAACAATTTTCCACTTGTGGACCAGCAGTCAATATCACTGATCTATTTCTCAAATTTTCAATGATGGACAAGCCCTCAGTGCCATTTTAAAGCTTTTTAACCATGTTGTGCTTTTTATGGAAATACATTTCTTAAAATTATATCAGCCTCAAAATATACCAAAGCGTGTTTGTAAATATGCCTCCAGGGAATCTTTAAGAATTTGATCTTTACTAAATCTTGCATGTGCTGTTTCACAGTATTTATCAATTTCTACCACAAGAGGGCAGGGAAGGACTTCTGATGTCCAAAGGAGCCGATACAAGATGAGCTGAAGGGAAAGCAGGAGCATGATGAACATGCTTTGTGGCAGCCTTATGGATTTCATTCAACTTTGAAGATTTTGGTTATCAGTGGAAACCAGACTCCAGGGCTGCTGAGTTCTGATATGAAATTTCAATTTTGTAATGTGGTTCTCTGCACTGAGACCCACCAGTGTACCAAATTCATGACATGGCAGGTAGACTGCTCTTTTTAAAAATTACTTGGGCGGCCAAGTTGTAGTTTCATTTGTAATGATATTAAACACCCCAGCAGGTGAAGGTTAGAGCTGACTTCTTAAATTGTCAACACCACTCTCTAACCATTCAGTTAATTTTTAAACAGTACAACAATTGATCACGCGCACTGTAGAATTCGTTCGCTATATTTTGAGTTTCAGTTTATGCTTATTCTAATAAAGAATCTGGAATTCTCTGGAAGGCTTAAAGGAAATAAACACTGATGATTTGGTGAAATGATTTGATGCCCTCCCCTTCCCCCTGCAGCCAGGCCCCTCTTCCATCCAGCCAGCCATCCATCCAGCCATCCATTATTCCCTCCTGCCATTCTCAGCAATGAAGCGCACAGACTCGTGTCATTAATTAAGATCTGATTATTTTATGTCAGTGTGTGCAAGGTGGAACCAATCATCTGGGGCAACAACATAAGTGCAAATAAATAAATAAAATAATCTAATGTATCTTGGGTCGATGGAAGTGAAACCCAACGAATATTTAATTCTCCGGAAGAGAAAATCTCCATTATGGTCTGATATTGTGTGCGGCGCTCCCGGACGCCACCAGGCGACACACATAGAGCGAGGATGTTATTTCACTCAGCGGAAATGTCACAAGACTCTCTGTTAGTGGTCTGCATTCATCTGTTTGATCCAATGATTTTGGTGAGCCACATTTTTAAACCTGATATTCATTTAAAGACCATACGAGTGTTTAAGTTACACGTTCCTCGGTGCACCTCCTCATTTACATTCCACAAAGGCACCATGCATGCTTATGGAAATGAATATGCAGATTCAGGAAATCATGGTTTACTATCCTTGTCACGCGATGGGGGCAAAAATGGACCTTCTTTACTGTGAAAATTGTCATTTGTATAAAATACTTTTTCTCAAAGCAGGCCTTAGAAAAATGGGTCGCTGGAAGGTTTTCTTCCAGTTTCCACATGAGGATGTCTCACATCAATCGACGATGATTTGAATTAAAAACATCTGGGGATGGTTTTATGCTATTGTTAGAGCGTAAGATCAGCGGCATTAAAAAGCATCCACACGCCGTCACGCCATTTGCAGATTTTTATGAACTTCCGCACTTAGATTTTTAAATTTTTTTTTAAAAAAGGGAGGAAAAAGAGAATTTAGGGGTGCCTGCAAGTTGCAAGAATTTTGAAGAATGCAGTCGCTTATGTGTCTGTGAGCCAGTGCGTCTACGTCGAGGAGTTCGGACTGCATTCCTATACTACAGTGAAGAAGTTGAGCCATTTCCGCTTCTGCACTGGCAAGCAAGTGAAACAAAAGGCTGAACGGTGGCGCGCAAATTTCAGCACCACAGAGGGTGGACAGCTCTCCGGGCAGCCTGTGTAAGGATGGACAGCTCCCAGTGACACACACTGGAGCAGATATGTTCACATAAAACGAGAGCTTTAAAATATTGTATTTACTTTATTGTTAAACGCAAGACAGTACATGAATAATGCCTTACAGTTTGAAATACAAGTGAAAAACTTCATTGTGAGACCGCCGAATATCGTTTTTTTTTTTTTTTTTAAACCTGTATCTTTGAACTTTTCATTTCTGGGACGTGCAGATCACAGAAGAAAGGAGGATCATCTCTTGGCATTCACCGCGTGCCTTAATTGTAAGACATTAAATCAAGGTCCGCTGTGAACACGGAGAGACAACCCGGTCATATCTCTCTCTCTCTTTCTCCCCCCCCCCCGTGTGTGTGTGTGTGTGTCCGTCCACCAGCTGCATCCACTCTACTGTGGGAAAAGACACTTCGAAACCTTTCCGTAAAACCTGTTACAACAAATATAATCAGTCTTTATTTTGCAGTCTTTGAGGCCTGTCGTGTAACTGAAGATGTTTTGGGATGTTAAGTTTGGGGAAAAATGGAAAGAAAGAAAAAATCCCGAGCATCCCATACGCATCAAAAGAGATCAAATCCTCTCCCGGTGTTCTACAGGCCTATCTTTTGTGTGTGTGTGTGTGTGTGTGTGTTGGGGAGGAGGGGGGGGGGTATTCAATTGGAAAAAATAGATTAAGTTACAGGAATGACTTAAACGCAGAATAGCCAGTATGGTGGCAAAATGATTATACGTCCCAGGCCGCTTTTGCAGGCAACATTGATTCCGCTTGATCCGTTTCCGTCGACTGCTCTGCCCAAAACTGCAGAAAGCATAAAAAATCCTCCATTATCCCATAGTGCACCTACGAAAAAAAAAAAGAATATACAAATGCGTCACATTGAATTGCAAATGACAAATGCTCATATTCCACATTGACCTGTTTAGAAACATCACTTAGCGTCCAAAAAGCAGGGAAAAAGTCACTGTCCACGTGCAAAATATTGATTTTCCTACAGTCTCATAACGGCCGCATTTTTTTCCTCACAGCATATATATATATATATATATATATATATATATATATATATATATATATATATACATATACACACGCCTGCAGCCCCTCTCGGCGGGTTACAAGTTAAAATTGCCGCAAATCGCAAACAGGGAAGCTGAAGAGCCCTGGAAACTGCGGGTGTCCTGAGCGCATCAGTGTGCGCTGTATGGTTGTGTCCGTCCACAGCAAACTCACCGGGACATCGAGACCGAGTTGAGCCCAGCGCAGGCACCACCTAAATGGGACTGATCTCTCTACGTCCGGTCTTTTCCTCTGACTTTGGGATTAATGGTGCTCCAGCCAAACAAATGAGGCATCTGCCTTCAGCACAAGAGGATTGGGATGAGGGGGTGGGGGTGGGGTGGGGGAGTTGTTGACGTCACCAGGCAAACAGATGTTCCTCTATATTACCCAGCGTCCTCCTCATCGTTGCCCCGTGTCCTTGAAACTAGGAGGGAAATCTGACTGACTTCCCAGTCTGAGTATTAACGTTTATCGCCGACCAGTGTTAATAGTTCTACTGCTGGTTGGTTGTTGTGTGCGTGTGTGTTTGCGTTGGTGCGTGCGTGCGCGAGTCGGCAGAGGAAATGCCAACAATGGCCCAGCAAACTGTGAAGCCCCAAATCTGGCATTGGCTGTGAACGGTTATGCAACATTGCACTATTCAAAAAATGAGAGCACACGTGTAACTGCACTCACACATATAGACTCACACTCGTTTGGACATGCGCACACGCACTCTCAGCAAACACACGCACGCACACACACACACACACACACACACAGAGCAATGATGGAGAGATGCTTGTGTCATCCTGAGCGTGCTGCTTGATGTGAGTTTGACAAGTGCTGCATTTTGGCTTTTTATGATGAGCTGCAGATGATTTGCAGTCCCTCAAATTGGTTTTAAAATCAGTGACGTTCACTAAACTGTAGGCTGCATTATGTGTGTCATGACGAGATTATATAACGCGCACGCTAAGTGTAACCTGAAAGTGTGGTACAGATTGTGCTCAAAGGTGCACAAATGTGAATTCCTTTCCTATTTAATACCTCAGCTGAGTGGGACGCTGACAGAGATCCCAAATCTGTGCAGTTAAGCTTTAACCCAGTAAAAATCTGCAGCGATGCAGACTTTATGGGGCACACTGATTTGCATATCTTCTAAACTGGAGCAAAAACAGCTTAAATTCAAATGAAGTCAGTGCTGTTTATAAATATGAGTCGCATCGGATACCTGCCCACAAATGTGAGCTTGACGGATCTCCTGAGCTCACCATAAACGGAGTCCAGTTCTACATTTTTTACGACTCCTATTTTACAACTAAAGAGAAAGAAAAATAAATGCAGTGCGTGAAAAACGGTGTAGTGAAAATGAAAAGGCGCAGGCTCGTAGATTGTAGGCTAATTGCAATGCATCACCCACTCGCTGGAACACAGAGGAGAGGGATACAGAAACAAAGGGAATCGCCATTTTAGACGGAAACGTCCCCATCCCCTGAAAACCGGGCGACTCTCGCATCGGCCATGGTTTGGAGCTTCATCACGGCCTGTCAGCAAATCACTATTTTGCCAGTTTCTATCTCCTCTTCGCCTCCGAGAAGAAAATGACCCCTATTGTCCTCAAGCGCCGTACAGCGAACAAACGATGAGACTCAGAAATCCACTGTCCTCTTTACCCTTATTACTGATTATGAAAGCGTCGACATAAAAATGATCTTTACAGCCTACACGGCTTTTCTAGCGTCTTCATTTGTCTTTTTTGATAGTATTTTCCTTTAGTGGTTTATTCCCTAAATCCCGCAATAACAATGGCAAGTGCAGCGTGCATGGGAAAGCATAGAGGACCGTTATCTATACGAAGAATGATCGCCATCCCTTTTTATTCTATTAAAATGCACGCGTTACCCACAGCAGGAGCAGAAAGACGCAACCAGCTTATCAATAATTAATCAAAGGGTCGATTATAAAGCAAACGCCAGCGTAAAATACTCACCGTGAAATTGTCCACGCCATATGGTGGATCCCAGCACACTGTGCTCTGCTTATATTTATCCGTGCCCTGCTGTTCTTTCACTTCATTTAAGCATTATTATTTCACTGCAGCTCTTCGCATTACGGAGGCAGTAGCGTGTATTCCCGGTTTCTTTCGGTGTAGCGGCGAACAAGCAAAGACTCCGTTTGGCGAGAAGCTGATAGTACCAATGAGAGCGATGCTGTAGCCTCTGCAAAGCATGGCTGCGCTTTCTCGCCTTTTTTTTTTCTTTAAAAGAGGGCAGGTCGCTCTGTGCATTACAATGAGTAAAATCTCTCTCTCTCTCTCTCTCTCTCTCTCTCTCTCTCTCTCTCTCTCTCATGCTCGCGCACAACACGCAAATCCATACAAATGCGCGCTCGCTCACAGGCACTCAAATATGCGCGTTCTGGAAGTTCTATATATCCAGTGATTTAAAATGAAAAAAAATTTGCCTGATTTACTTGTGTGTGTGTGTATATATATATATATATATATATATATATATATATATATATATATATATATATATATATATATATATATATATATACACACACACTGTTAGACTGCCTTTCAGTTTGCATTTTAGCACCATGGTGCTTGTTGTGGTTTATGTAGTCTATATGTAGGAATAACTACTCTATAATCTAGTGAAGCCTGACATTAGGACTGTGTAGTCTGCTCGCCTTCTTACCGGCCACAATTAATCATGTTTAATGTCGTTTGTCTTGAGAAGTTCATTTCAGTTTCACGCATCAGGCCACTGGTTTGCAACTCAATTTCTATAGCTGTTAGTTCAATTGTGTGTTGTTTCTCCATAGATTAAGTGAGGAATATTTTACAACAAGGACTTGGAAAAATGTGTTTCTGTTGTCTCTGCAAATAGACCTATAAAACTTATTTCGCTGTTAAATGCCAGTAAATAAGGTTAAGCGTTTCTTTACAATAATTTTTTTTACACACTTCTTATGGCCTCTTCCCTTACCATAAATTTTGACATGCACAGGCGCAGACTCTGTTTAGGGAGTCTTGCTTGTGCATTCAAAATTGAGGCAGTAATTGATTGAAGCAAGTGGCAGCCCTGCACTGCTCGTTTGTATCCCCTTCACTTCCTGCCGTGATTGACTCCCAGGCAAAGATCCAATCGAAACCTCGGCCCCATGGATGATGTCATTTGAGTAACCTCACTAACCCTGTAGCCAAGGCGTAATAATGCCCGCTTGCCTCCAACCTATTAATATATATCTGATTCCAGCATTAGAAATACCCTGCAGGTGATATTCACGGTCTATTTCTTCGAGTTCTCTCCTTCTGTCATTTCATCCTCTGAGCATCCATTCTCTTTCTCACAGTTTCACTCTGTTACCGTTTCATTGTTTCAGTCTGTTACAGCGTTGGCCTTTGACGGCTGCAAGAATCCAGTCAGTACAATGATGCAACGTTCACCCAAGTTGTGATGCAACTTGGGTGAACATACCACTAAGAGCGTTAACGTTTTGTCAACATTTTCTTCTTTATTTAAAGCGTTAGAGAAGAAATTCTGTTCAGGCTTGCATCAGTCGGCATATAGGGAAGTTTGAAAGCTGCTTTTTCTCTGGCAGAGAGGGGGGTAAGGCTATTGTTCCCGCTGAAACAATGGAAGCTGCGGGGCGACATGCAGCGGTGCGCACATGAATGGCAGGGCTCTGGGATGTGTGTGGGTCAGTGGCCCGGGGTCTCCGTCCCAAAGCCCTTTTCCCAGCGCCTCACAATGAACCTGCACAAGGTCGGGACTCCTAGGGGTCACAGGCCACCCCCTTTTGTCCCTCACTTCAAAACACATAGCCTAAACATTTATTAATCAAGAGGCAGCTAGTGGGCCTCTCTTTTGAGAAAAAGGGGTGAGAGGAGGGGGAGCGACAAGGGGGAAAGAAGTGGGGGGAAACAGAAAGAAATAACTTGTGGCTGCAGTTGCAAATTCCATCATTTGGACAGAGGTGGAAGTTTGTAAAAGTTGCAGGCTAATAGTAGAAGTTGGGACTCTGCGCAGCAGGCGGATGGGATCTCGCGGGCAACAGGATTTGGACTTATTAAACCGAACCTCGGTCCTATCTGTTTCGCACTTCTGCTGGATATGCCTTCAACATGTCTGGAATGGGATTTATGTCGCACATTGGCACGCTGGTCTCCACACCTGAGGACTCACAGGGACAAAACCGCCCGAACAAAAATAAACCGATGTGACGAAGCTGCATTAAATGTGGGAGTCGCATAATCGCAGTGAATGCCATTCGTTAACATCAAAACACAGAGAGACTGCCGCATCGAAACGCCCTTTACATGCGCAGCGTTCTGTACACGGAGCCTATGTGAGCAAGTGCAAAACTAGAATTAAGGCGACATCGAAATGCGGTCTCTGTTGTGCGTCTTCGATCGAGGCTGCTGTATTCGCTGACAAAAAAAAAAAAATCTAAAGCAGGCCTCCCTCTGCAGCATGACCACATGAACCGTACCTGTTTGAGAATGTACTAACAACCACATTAATTTAACTCAACATGTAACCCTATGTGAAAAAAAATAACATTAATTTTATTTGAAACGCGTGTGGCATGTTTGAGCATTAAAGCTTCCAAATAAGCTTCGGTGTTGTTGGTCTTATTGGCAGTCAGTGAAACGAATTGGAAGTCAAGTCGAAACGAAAATGTGCTGTCTGTAGGGAAATGTGTGTAGGGTCGCTGCAAGCTATGTGCTCTGCAGCAGTAAACGCTGTAGTTGCATCAGTTTTAACACTGAGATGCCTTAGTAACCGTTGCCTTTCTGTCAGTCCACCCCCCCTTTATTTTTTGCATCATACATCAGGCCTTACCCCAACATCACACAGCATGCACGGTGGGGCTCATTTTCTGCTACAATTTTCTCTATAAAATCTAGAATAGAGCTGATTTAATATATTGATATAGTTCGTCTTTTTTTTTTAGCATATCAGTTATTAGTTAAAACAATTGCTATAACACAGTAGTTAAACTGCAATTATTATTATTATTATTATTATTTGTGGCGGTAGGTGCAAATTTTTATTATCCATGCTTTGATTTTTACTGAACAAAGCCAGGTTATTTTTAGACCTGAATCCAAATTTGTTGAGTCTTTTTATGTGTTAAAATGTGTTGCTGATAGATGTGAAGCAGCAACTTTAAAAAAAAAGTAGCATTGTCTTAACAGATTCTAATGCATTTCTAAATTGCTTTTGTATTTTTTTTTTAATTGCTCCCAACTTGATTTACTATCAATCACTGCTATCCTGAAAGATCTTTTGAAGAAGCTGGGGGGAATCTGCTCATTTTTGGTTTTCTGACTTAAATCAAAAGATGCCCTGCCTGTAATGGTACATGAGCAACACAGGCAGGTAAACATACCTGCAGTACCACATAAGAAAGAGGGGGCATCCTGTGCATTTCCACAGTGTGCGTGGAAATATTGAGAATATTTAGCAGTGGCAGTCAGACATTGTGCGCCTTGGATAATGAAAATTTCTTGGTGTTACTCTGTATCTCAAAATTAATCACACAATAGCTGTAAAGATGCAACTCCCTGTGTGGATTTAATATTGTCTTCTGAACATATTTTTTTTTCTTAAAAAGATTTATTCAAAAATACAATGTATTCAAATTATTCAAATTTTCCTTTTGTAAGTGGGCTACAATAGCACACAAACACACGAAGTTCAAGCATGTGTTAGTTTCTAAAACCAATGTAAAAATATTGCTTATATAACAAAGTATACATGTGATTGTTCTGAATCCTGACTCCTGAAATGTCAGTACTTCTGTCATCAATAGGTTGTTATTAATAAAACAGCCATCTTTCAAATTTTAGTAAGCACCACATATTTTTGCATTTTGCTTTTTCATCAAATATACATATTTTCTTCCATCTCTACATGTTCGGTCATCAGGAATTATGGAAACTTTTCAGCATTAAATATGTTTACATATATATAAAAGACTGTATGGTTTACAACATTATATATGCCACCAGTCCTGACCTGCAATAAACAGGCTCCAGAATTAGAGAATAAACCCAGTGGATGTTGTGCCTGCTTTGTTTCAGGACATGACCTGATTGCATTTTTTTTTCCAAGCAAATCCTGACGGTAAGGTTTCACTGCTTAGCTTGAGCAGGGACAGTACCCTCCCCAAGCTAACATCAAGCTCTAAACAGCAGTTGTTATTTCATGGTTGCGTGCAAGCAGAACCAGGTCATCTGCACTGGGTTACAGGCCTGCTGGCTGTGTTTGTTGTGCCCTCCAAAGTGTGCATCTTTCCTCATGCTACAGAGAATTGTGTTTTTGCCTTAGTAAAAAAATAAAAATAAAAATAAAGGGAAAAAGGTTGATTTCCAGCATTTTCTCAGTTGCTGTTGTATTTGGACATTTACCAACTGAAGAAGCGCTGCACTTTTTAGCAGTGGATTTTCTGCATGCTGCTTGTAATTTGCTAAAAATGTTGAGCTTTTTTTATACAGTAGAAACCTTACGTTGCAGGATTATGTTATATAAATATTAAGAGGAAACTAAAGTCTGCCTGTAATTACCAAGATAGTACTCAGCAGCCTAGTAGTGTTTTGGATGAGTGAAGCTAGGATGTGTGCGACCTTCCCCCTATGACATTAGCAGGGGGTCAAATGTGCATGTAGGGCACCTGGCTCTGCACCTCCCCTCTCTCTGTGATGTTAAATGTCAACCAGCAGCATCCAGAGAAAGCAAGGTGAGCCACCATTCTAATGCTTATGCCAGGAGATCATCTCGTCTGACTCCCAAAGCCGTGTTTCTCTTGTGTAGTGCAATTAAAGCTGTTAGAGAGGGGGAATTTACTGAACCATTAACCTAAGTTTTCTTTATTTTTTTTCTTGCAAAGTCGATAGTCTAAGGGTTGCTCTGCTGAAAGGAAAACCCCAGGTTTTTTCTTAAAAAAAAAAAAATTAAATGAGCCGCTTAATCTTGATTTGTTTTGGTAAGATTTACGTTTCCAGCCTTAAATGCAGTGGATTTTCTCAGCTGCTTTGCCCACCTTGAACATAAAATGGTAATTGAATTAAACAAATGAATTCATTTATTTTGGACATGGGTGCTCATCCTTCTGGAAATCATTTTGCTCTAATAACTTGTATTCCAGTGCTGCCTCTGCTTCACTTTGCTCAGTCACAGTTATTTTTTTAAAACAGGTGCATTGGGAGTGATATGATCAAATCACTGATTTTTCAAGGCTCAGTGTGGAATAATGTATAGCTCTATAACTGCATGGCACACTTATTCAGTTGCCTCTCTGATCTGAGACACAGTTCAGTGTCTGCTTCAAGCCCAAGGTGTACAGGAGGTTAGATGTAAATCTGCACCATCATAGAAGCATCCTCACTCAGAAATGGCAGCAGTCAGGTCCTTCTGCTGTACTTCTGCTTCTCCCTAATAGAAAGCCCGTTGAGGCCCAATCAGCAGGTCTGTTCCAGCCTTGTAAGTGGATTTCTCCCATACCCCCAAGGTTTGTGAAATAGGGGTCAATGGGTCTGTTATTGTTTTTCTCTGCCTCTTTATCCCTACATAACTCTGTGATGTCAACAGCAAAGTGACAGAGTGAGCTGGCCATTTGGAGAAAAAAAAATAGAGAGGAAATAACTACCATTATGATCTTGCGTGCGTTTCTGCTCACAACAGGGCTACAATTGTTCCAGCGGGCATGGATGTGTACCCATATGAAGAATGGAAGGAGGTAAATATCACTTATCCCCCAACAGGTCGAAATGAAACAGCAGCAGCTGGTAGAGAGCTGCTGAAAATATTGAGTTTAGTCTGAAATTTATCACTAAGCGTAAGCCTTACTGTCTCTCAAATGGTACACTCTTTACTGTGCAATAAGGTTCTTCGTGAAATTATGTGTGAACAGTGTTGTCAAATATGGCGTTTGTGTGTTCTGTTTTTACATTTCTCTGCAGGGATGTCTTTGTCTTCTTTAACACAGTTATGTTGTGCACAGATTTTCACACACATTTTTATCTTTACATTGCTGCTTTGAAAGACAAATGGAAAAAAACTGGAGACGTTTTGAACAGATTTGTTTCTTATGTCAGAGGCGAATTGGCATTGTTTTCCATTGTGTTGCAGGTTGGTGCCATTTATTAAATAAAAGTGGGGATCTGTTATGAGGTGGAATTTTATGCCTCTGTCTGAAATGTTATCATTGCACCAAAGCACAGCCATAAATTTCTTTTTGATATAATTGTATTAATGCACCGAGTAATGGATGAGCATATGTTTCACAGTGATTACTATCCCTCTCTGACTGTGTGTCCTAGTTGCCTTCCCATCGCCTGACTATCGGAATGAGAATATGTGCCTTGAGTTAATGCTGATTGCAGCAGCTGCCAACACATGAATCTCCATGGCAACAATAATGGTTGCCAGGCAACCATGCTCTTTTAGGGACACTGAAAGAAGCCCAAAGGCGTACTAAAAATATATATATGGGTATAGTGCTTCTTGAGCACCTCAGCCGTATGCACACTATGCACAGAACGACAAAGAGTTAAACGCTTAAGATGGCGCGTGTTATGTTCTCCTCTTCAGCCACAGTGTGTGCTTACCCTGATGTTACCCTACTTTGGCATGAGCTCTAAACGGCAGCCACAAATACTGATATCTCTTATGACATTAACACACAGAGCCGTGGCAGAGGAGTTAATGCTTTTATGAGGTTATATTTGGGGCTGTGGACAGTCTGGGTTAAGAAGATAGTGACAGATTTTTTTTTTAACACTTGAAAAAGGGGGCAACTGTCAGCCATCTTGGCTCCTGCATCGAGCTTCCCTTGCAGCTCGCACAGACCCAGGTGGTATGCGCACACGCTGTGGAACAAAGCATTCCATCAGCGCAAGTGACATCACTGCAGTCAGCTCAGCTGTTTCTGCCTGCGCTATAAATAGTGTGGTGGAAAGAGCGGATTGCCTATGCAGAAAATATTTAACTCCTGACCCCGAGCCTTAAGAGATTTTTTTTTCCTTTTTTTGTGCTGAAGTGGTGAACTGGATCACAGCCAGTGCATCAAATATGGAATATGGCTGTTATGGGTCGTGTTAAAGTTTTGCATTAAAAAAAAAGAAAAAGTCAGATATATAATCCTGTGCTCTGTGTGGAATATATGGGAGTGACAGGAGTTGTAAGGGGTACATTACAGAGTGACACTGTGTATTGAAATATCCAAGCCCACTTATCCACTTCTAACAGTACTGAATGTAAGATCTGAAATATACATGCTAGGTAGGATATCAGTGTTCTGTGGAATAGTTTTTGCTGCCAAAAACAAAAGTTGAGTTTGCAAGTTCTGTACAGACTTCAGGTTTGTTGGGGGGCTTGTTTTCTTGTAGATAAAGATATTGCAGCCTCTAGTTGTGAAGCATGAAATTACACAGAGCAGTGACTTTTAAATACCTCCAGCACCTTAGCTGATAAAGCAACTTGTATCACAGACAAGAATCATGCTTACCTACAGAACTTCATTCATTATATCATACTAATTAGATAAACTGTGGCAGCAAATGTGTGTGTGTGTGTGCTGATTTAAGATTATTTACATATGTGTTTTAGACCTTGTCAGTTAAGAGTTGTCTACACAGAAAGGGATGAATGTTTAGGTGATGCCTGGTGCAAATACAAAGATAAACAAGGAATAAAGCAGGGGAGAGAATAATCAGGGGAACCAATCACAGTCTTCAGTGCTGCAGCTGGTCTCCCAGCTTCCTGCGGTAGCAGCTTTTACATTGGTGACACACAGCACATTATAGCTGATCTTAGTTCACCCAGCCATTCACTAGCACCACTGCAGCCTGCGAGTCCAGTCAGCCGACTCTGGGTCGTGGTGTGAATGGCCAGGCGCCAGGACGTGTGCAGGGGGCTATGCCATGGTGTTGGCTCTCGCAAGCTGGCAGCATTGAGGAGCGTAAAGGCATTCAGCAGCGTGAATGTCCCTTTGTCTCAGAGGAGCGTGCCAGGCTAGCTCTAATGAGGCAGCGCTTTGTGGCAGGCCTCTCAACATCAAGTGGGCTGGTGGACTCATTAACCTGACTACTGCAAATAAAGCAGGCAGGCACAAGAGACGCCTATGATAGCACACTTAAGGCCCTGCTGAATCCCCCCACCGCCACCACCACCACAGTCAACCTTCCAGCTCCTCGCTCTCTTCTTTTCCCTCCAGTCTCTCAGGTTTCCCAGGGCTCCTCTGATAGGAGGAAACCAGCCCCTGGCCTATTTCAGGTGTCCCAAATAAAGGATCGGGGGGGGGAATTTCCACTTTCTATATTCTGTCTTGTTCATACCTTGAGCTTTAATCAGATTTTTGCTTTGTGCTATAACCTGGTTTTTGTTGAAGAATGAATGAACGGCTGCAGTTGATGCAACTTACAATGCAGAACAGAAAATGTTAATGTTTTTATCCACTATGTTTCTCTCTATGAGCCCCCCCTCCCCCCATATGTTAATTGCAATTTGGGTTAATCACCGACAACTAGAGGGGCGGTAAAACAAAAAAAATTGGATTATAAAAACTGAAAAGAAATATATGAAAATGTGTCAATGCCATCATTTTAATAATTGGATACACAGTATTTTAACATTTCCCATTTATAACTCTTTATCTTGATCAGTGGCAGTGTTTTGACTGATATGTTTCAGGTGAAATGGGACTTAAAAACACATTTTGTCAGTCAAGGTAGTCTCTTGCTGCTATATCACATTCTGTATTAGCTGAACTGCTGTCAGTCTGATTTTAGTTCCGTGGTTAATGAGTCAAATCCTTTTATGCCATCCTGAATGTTTTAAACTTATCAACTTGAGCTGTGCCCTGATCAACTTGACTTATTTAGGTCAGCTAAGCCTTCATGAGTTGTTCTCCCAACTAATGAAGCAGTTGTAATGTTGGAACCAGGGATTGTAAGCGAGTCTGCTGAAATAGATTTGCTAACTTGTTTTGATTAATATTTTTGCAGTGGTTAGGAGGTCATATGGCTCACCACTGAATTATGTATCTGAATGAAATTGGGTCATGAACAGCTGTTCTTTGCTCACTGACAAGGACAGGTCAGATACTCATCTCACATTATGATAGTCGGTTGTTTGCATTTGTCTTTTTATTTATCTCTCATAACCCTGCTGGTTATTAGCATTCAGCATTATGGCTTATGGGTGTGGACCTTCCAGATATTGATTCAATGTTAATGTCATGTACTGTTTGATATATGGCCTCTGAAATTGCTCAAGCATTTGATCAGGTTGCTTGTATGTAGATTAGATTCATTAGATATTCCCCCCACTATTTTTCATGATGTTTCCCCCACACTAATTTTACAGCCTCCCATTGTCTCCTCTGTGCAGTAAATGATTTTAATCTGGTGATGCTGTGTACTCTTGATAAGTCCCGCACAGATTGAGGCAGCATTGCTGATGGTGAGGAAGAGGCTAACGCCACAATAGGCACTAATTGTGCCGGTGCCTCATTTTCTGAAAAAGAATATTCATACCAACATCAAAGAGGTTAGCACTCCTGACACTGATAAATTGCAGACGAGGTTTCATTAATTAAGTAGGCCACTAATGTTTATTTAAATGAAATTTACGGTTGCATTATTGATTCGCCGCCACAAAATTATCTGACACGATGCACATGGATTGGGAGCTGGGGCTCTCCGCAGGAGCAGACAAGACAGCAGGAGTGTGGATGGGGGGAAAGTGGATAGAAATTTAGAAGGGGGTCTAAAGATTGGAGAGAAACATGAAGGAGGTGGTTAAGAATTTTTATAGCTGCCAGCAAGAAGATATTCCTACTTATATAGTTTTCCAATAAAGCCATAAACTGCAGATAAAAGGATTTTTTTTGTTTGTTTTAAAACACAGAGTTTGGGTTCAAGATTCAAATTATTCTTTGTTACCACTTGTCTTGATGAAAGTAGCAGTATTTGAGTAAAGTACACATCCAGTATATTTGATTCGGGGTGGATGATAGTAGCAGCATTTTCTTATTAAAACTGGAAAACAGTTTGACTAATCAATTAGTCTTTGAGTAAGATATCTAACTTAACTTACTTGCCATATTACACACAATTTAATAGACCAGGTGAAATGCACACACATATAATCATTGGTCACTTTATTGGGTACACCTGTTCAACTGCTCCTTAATACAACTGTCTAATCAGCCAATCACATGGCAGCAGGTCAATGCATTTAGGCATGTAGACAGGGTCAAGATCACCTGCTGATATTCAAATGGAGCATCAGAATGGGGAAGAAAGGTGAGTTAAGTGACTCTGAATGTGGCATGGCTGTTTCAGAAACTGCTGATCTACTGGATACTGGATACTGATTTTCCCACACAACCAACTCTAGGGTTTACGGAGGATGGTCTGAAAAAGAGAAAATCTCTAGTGAGTTGCAGTTCTCTGGGTGAAAATCCCATGTTGAGGTCAGAGGAGAATGACCAGACTGCTTCAAACTGATAGGTAGCAAACAGTAACTCAAATAACCACTTGTTACAATCAAGGTATGCTGAAGAGTGTCACTAAATGCACAGCATGCAGTACCTTGAAGCAAATGAGCTACAGCAGCAGAAGAGGCTACAATTTGAACAAACTCACCAAAACTGGATAATAGCAGATAGGAAAAATGTTGCCTGGTCTGATGAGTCTCAATTTCTGCATGATTCAGATGAAAGGGTCCGAATTTGGGGTGAAAGCATGGATCCATCCTGCCTTATATCAGTGGTTCTGGTGGCGGTGTAATGGTGTGGGGGGTATTTTCTTGGCACACTTTGGGCCTCTTCATACCAGTTGAGCATTGTTTAAATCCCACAGTCTACCTGAGTATTGTTGCTGACCATGTCCATCCCTTTATTTACACCCATCTTCTAATGGCTGCTTGCAGCAGAATAATGCGCCATGTCACAAAACTCAGATAATCTCAAACTGGTTTCTTGAACATGACAGTGAGTTCACTGTACTCAAATGGCTTCCACAGTCACCAGATCTCAATTCAGTAGAGCAGTTTTGGGATGTGGTGGAACAACAGATTCATATCATGGATGTGCAGCCGACAACTATATGATTCTATCATGTCAATATGGGCCAAAATCTCTGTTTCCAGCATCTTCTCAAATCTTTGCCACAAAGAACTGAGGGAGTTCTGAAGTGTACGAAATAAAGTGTCTGGTGAGTGTATTACGCCATGTCATTATTATTTATATTTATTTATTATTTAAATGTAAGTCAAAATACAGAAGCAGTGTGTGAAAACTAATGCACCATGATTCAGTAATGTGTGGCAAGATGAAAGATGAAAAATTAATTTAACTAACTAATATTTGTGGTGCAGACTAGCACGAGCCGCAAAGTTTAATTGTTTAGTCAACTAATAACATCCATCCTTAGCGTCCATCCTTAACATCCTCCTAATAACATGCTCTCATACTTCATGCCGGTGTTTACCATACCGAAGATCAGCATTTTTTTCCCCCACAATTTTAAGTTTGCTTCTATCAAATAGAAGGAAATAGAAAGAAATATTTTGTAAATGCTCATTTTATGTGTATGGCATGCCAAGACTTATAGATAGCTTATAGATAGCTTATGGATCCTTTCACTTTTTTTTTCATATAACTTGATTCATGCTGAATTTGTTTAATTATACTGTATGAGGAAAATGTAAAAGGGGCCTTTTTTAAAATCAAAGTATGATACATATACGTTTTAGAAGATGTATAAAACCTATAAACAATTTGTTGGAGGGAAAGTAAATTTTTTTCTATTCCTTTTCAATATGGGTGGTGACTAGTTTGAATTTGTGGTTGGACTTCAGAAAATGTACTGAATATCAAATTCAGCATCACCCTGGACATCAAACAATTTCATACATTAATTCCTCCTGCTGCTAAGGGCAGGGTTAAGGAGACCAATCTGTCTGTCTGTCTGTGTGTGTGTGTGTGTGTGCGTGCGTGCGTGCGCGCGCGCGCGTGCATGCATGTGTGCATGCTTTCACACACATGCACATTTTTGAGCTACAGATACATGCTTGGCACTGTTTGTCAACATAACACATGTAGATGAATTGCTATTGACAAGTATACACAATACACTGAGGGCTACTGAGAAGACTCAATAAAATTGAAGGATAGACTTGTTGAGATCCAAGGCCCTTCTAATTTACTATAATAGACTCTTCTATGCTTTGAAATGTGATTTAGGCTGGAGTAGTGGGTTTTGGTAGTCTGTTAGCCTCTCCATCCATCGCTCCTCCCTGTAATGGAGAGGATCGGAGTCAGTTGCAGGTATTTGCCAGGCAGAGACACACACTGCAGCAGTCATGCAATAGCCACAGCCTTGTCTCTGTCCTACAGTAAATCATTTGACTGAACAAAAATCGATCTTAATTAGATCAAATGAAATTAATCTAGGTGTCAGAGTTCAAGCTGATACGAATAAACCGAACTGTGTGCTCCCTGAATTTGTACTGTGATTAATCTGTGATGCTAAATAAAATATTACAGATGATATTATGTGAATTAATCTTGCTTGTAGTCAAATGTGCTTTTTAAAAATTATATAATTAATATATTTTAAATATTCTATTACTGTAAAAGCTTGTGCGGCAGCTGTGGGCAGTCAGTGTTCAGATGCTTATAAGAAGTTCTTCTCTTCTATTTATTAAATGACCTAAAACAGACAACAGTAGGCAGGCATACGCACATCAGCATCCATGCAGCATGCCTTTCTTGACGAAACAGAGCTGTGTGTGTGTGTGTTTGTGTGTGTGTGTGTGTGCGCGCGCACGTGTGTGTGTAAAAGAGAGAGATGAAACAGTTTCTGTTCTGTTCTGCCTCTCGGGCAGCACGCTGATGGCAGGTGCATCGGGATGACTGCCTGCCATCTGTCCAGGTATGCTGCTCCACACGCCTTCGACACACATCTCTGTCGAAGTGTCTGAATTTGTGCACGAGCCTTAGTACGTGCCTGTTTTCTCTCTCTCTCTCTCTCTCTTTCTTTTTTTATATCTGCGGCCTTTGCTCCCAGAAATTATGAAACTCTCACAAGATGAACTTCATTTCATCCACCTTTTTGTTGATAGTTGTCTTAAACCTTCACATAAACACAGTGACACATGTTGAGCATATATTAGTCCATCACACAGCTGCCTGCAGCTGGATGTTGGAGCCCTCTTTATCAGAGGACAGACCTGTACATTTATATGTGTGTTTGTAGAGAAACAAAGATGTGTAGAGGTTGAACTGAGACAGTGAAAGTGATTGTGTGTGTGTGTGTGTGTGTGTGTGTGTATACATGTGGCAGGTGGTAAATGACATTGCAAGCCAACAGACTGAGGTCAACCTTGCTGGGCATAAGCCCAAGCTATATTATCAACTGGGTAGCTGGCAGCTCGCTCTGTTGTACTGACGTACTGCCCACACCCACTGCTATCCACACCATAGATGTACACACAGAAACATACACAGACAACTTGCTACAATATTGATTTTTAAAAAGTATGAAATTCCAAAGAAATATAATGATTTTATTGCTGGAAGCAGCAGCCGTACTGCACAAATTTTAATCACTCCATTTGATTAGTATAGGTATTGCTAAATAAAGGCACATACGGTATTCATTTTAAGTGTAATTTAATTAATTAATTGAAATTATTTGCAACATAAATATTATACAAAAAGCAACTTTTCTTTATGGTTTTCTACCACGTTGGAGCTTGAACTTTCTGCTAAATGAGATAGAAAGTTTATTTGTATTTTGCATCGCTGTCTGATCAAAAACACCATGTAAGATTGAACTGAGGACATTTTCAGCATTCAAAATAGATCAAGTGCTCTTTCTTCACAGCGCATCACGTTGCCCTATCTACATCATCCCTTCAAAGGGAAAGAGAAATCTTCTGACATGCTCTCATTTTTTTGCAGTAAGTCATGCTTCATCAGAGCTGCGTGTTGTTTGACCCACTTTACTTCAACGTTTCATCCTCTGTTGTCTCTGAAGAAAGCCAAATACCACGGTGCATTTACAGTAGTTGGGGAAATGACAGAGTGCATTTTTCAAGTGCTGGTACAGCAAATACCACAGTAACTTTAGATGGTATGCATAATGACACATAGCTGCTTGCTGAAGACGGTATCGTCGTGATTTGTCTTTTTTGTAAGTGTGTGATAATTCAAGCTCCTTAGTCAGATCATTGCCAGTGCGTGTGACATAGTACACTCGCTTGTATGTGATAAAGTATTTCCTTCACTAGTGGCACACAGTCATGATAAAGAAAGATGAAGTTCCTGCAGCTGTTTGTTACCACTGGTTATCTGTCTCCATATCAGATGTATGTACGAGGAAGGCAGGGAGGTCAGAGTATGTGATAGCAGAATTTTGCAATTTTACTCCTGCTGGGATCTCCTCTATATACCAACAGCTCATCAGCCATAGGAAGGATCCCAAATTTGCATCTGAGGGTAGGAGGCAGGGATGGAGAGGGAGAGAGAAAGAGAGGGGGTGGGGGGTGGGGGGGCACAGCAGCTGGCTCCTTTTTCCCTGTCATTATCCCTGGTCGCTGTTTCAGTCAGCCCCATTTGATGAAAGTCAAACAGTACACTAGCCATGATTATGTGACAACTAGAATTCACCTACTTAGTTAATCCTGCATCGTGGTTTAGATTTCAATTAATTTCTCTCTGGTTGCTCCATCTTCCCAGGGGACGGTGAAGGCGGAATGGGGGAGGGGAGCCTGCTGTGTGGATGAGGATACAGTATGATGGAGACGGTGGGGGGAGGGGAAGCTGTACCTAGAGAACCGAGATGGCGAAAATGCCTGCACAGCACATTCAGATATACCACGCAGAGCAGGGAGATAGTACCTGTCGGGTTTTCTTACTTTGACTGCCTAGTCAGGGAGCAATCAGCTGAATATTTTTATAGCTTCTCCTTCCTTTATGAGGGATTCGTGGTGTGTGCATGACTGCAGCGTGTGCACGTATGTCTTTGTGCCTTCCTGCACTGTGCCCAGCAAGCGGCTGATAGTTTATCCACATGTTTCAAATGTTTTTGTTTATACACATACATGTAAAAATGTGCGCACACAACAAATATTTCAGAGCATGTCTGTTCCTCACAAAAATATGCTGCATATTAATAAGGTCTCAGAGGCCCTTTAGAGGATCAAACCCCCCAGGTTGTGATTTTCCGCCATTATTCTCATGAGGCTGAAGGGACTGGGACTGTTTAGGCCAGTTGAACTGACTGTGTGGAGGGAACAGTACTACCATACCTCCTTTATCCTTCCCTCTGTTCCTCTTGTCATCATCTTCCCTCTCTGTGACATTCCTTGACATTCTGATGTTTGAGTTAGAGCCTCCTGTCCGTGTCAACACAGTAAATCTTTCGCCATATGGTGTCCACTCACACCGGTTGGCTGTGGTGGGGGAGGGAAGGCAGAGGGCCTGGTGTGATGCTGCTGCACATCAATTTATGAAATGGGCAGGTGCATTTCCAGAAGCAGTAAAATCTGAAAAAAATTATGTTCATATTTTTATGTTTTTGTAATGGCATTGGTGTAAAAGAAAATAAAAATTCTGCCTTGAAACAGCAACATTAAATTGTGGTTACTGGCATAACTCATAGTGCTCTAGGAAAGTAATTTAAATCAAGTCAAAACCATCAGCTTAAGCCACAAGATCTTTTAAATTTTTTATGTAATTATTTTTGACAATGACTGCACACAATAAAATCCATGGTAGAATTTTATTAGTTAAGACTCCCCCCCTGCAAACATCAGATATGGAGGGGAAAGCCTGTTAAATCATATTCTAATATCCAGTGTTAGCACTTTGATGATGCACATTACAGCAGGGTTTAACCCTAAATTATAGTCCTTTACTTGAATTGATACAATCTTCCCCACTTTTGCATCATTTGTTGTATGTACTGTCAAATACTCTGCATGCCAAGCATATTTCCTTTCATACTACTGCTTAATTGTTTCCATAAAAAATGTATCTCATCTTGTAACTGTTTCATGTGTGTAGCTCCTTTAATACCATTGTGTAGTTCTAAAGGATGCTGTGGTAAAGAAAGTGATTGGGATCTGCACCCAGATTTGTTGGTTTCTTCCCTTCCCTGCTCTTCCTGCCCAGCAGGTTTCATGAATTTTAGCCCGGTAGTTTCTTAGAAATCTTGCCGACAGACTAAGTGCACTAAAAATATTCCTCCACCTCGGCTCCCTCCTTGGTGGAAGAATACTGCCATATACAGTACTTGCTCTCCATGAGGTCTCATTAATAACGATAGCTGTGTGGTGTAAAACGAGAGTGACCCCTAATACACTGCCAACCCGCTGTATTCAGCTTTCACCAGTGCAGCCTGACAATGTGGTGGGATAGTTAACACAGCTTCTTTTCCTTACCATACCTCCACCCTGGCCTGTACCTCTTCATCTTTAACCTGTCCGATCCCTGTGTGGTTCTGCTCTGCTGTCTCCTCCCTGCCGAGGTGAAGCCCTCAGAGCAGAAGATGCTGGGACACTAATGGAGCTTGGCATCCAAGCTCACTAACAGCATCCCAGATCATTCAAGATACCACTGTGAAGAGTGGGGAATTATAATGGCACACTAAGCCCAGGTGGAGTGAGACAGGGAAAAAAGCATCCTTTTTAAAAGTTCTAACTATCTATATGGTAACAATGGTGTGTTAAAAATGTTCTTGCCAAAGAGCTAGAAAGCAGAATAACACCACTCACTAGCATGTGCAGAAAATGTTAAGCTATAGCCCACCACGTATTAGCTTAACTTAGCACAAAGGCTGGAAATGGGAAATTTCTCCAGTCTTCACCAGCTTATCACTCCTTTTGATAGCTCAGTTGGTAGAGTGAAGAACTGTAGTAGTTTCTCAGTAATCCTGAGGTCACTGGTTCAAGTCTGGCTCAAAGGAGTGTTGATTTTGGGGCTGCTGAATTATCTTCAGGCAAGTTACTGAGTCCTGAGTTGCCCCGATGCTTCTGTGTGTGTTAGGTTAGAAAAAGGCACTTGTGTGAATGAGACTTGCAGTAAAAAAGTGCTTTGAGTGCTCAAATAGTGTAAAAAAAGTGCTCCCTAAGTACCAGTCTCAGGGACATCGATTGGTGTATGTGTGATTAGTAAGAGTTTAAAGTGCTGTGCAGTATGTCAATGAATGTGGTTTGTAGAGCAAAAAGCACTATATGAATACCATTCAATACCATTAAAAGAACTGGGGGAGAGCTCTGTCCAAATTTTTAAAAAGTCGTAATTAATTAAAGTCTTAAATAATTAAAATTTAGATTTAGAATTCTGAGATTAATTATGATTATTTAATATAAAAACTGAGAAATAAATATTTTTGTGGTGAACTATTTCTTTTGGAAGTTATTGGGTATATCAAATTCCAGGAATGGATCCTCATGAGCTGGACATTGTCATTAGTCAGCTATATTTATAGTTTGCCTCAGAGGCCAGTTGAGGAAAGATTAATTTTTTTAGCCATAAACTATATATAAAAGAATCAATCAAATAAAAGGCTTTTGTTTGTTTGTTTGTTTGCTTTAGGTTGTTTCTTGGACATAGCAGCCTAACTGTCACACAGGCCTAGAGATCAGTCAGGGACCATCTGGCAACCACCAGGTGCAAGGCAAAAATCTGTGCTCTCTGACCTGTTGCAAGTGGTTGCTGGCTGTCACTGTGGAATTGATTGTTAAAGCTCAGTTCACACAGGCTAAGACAATGGTCCATAACCTCCCAATAACCACTGGTCACTTGGGAAAAGTGTGTATTCCACTAGCAGGTTGCCATGGTCGCCAGTAGTTTGCACAGAAGCTGCTGACTTATCTGCATATGCTTGGCAACTACTGAAACCGGAAACTGTTTGCCTTCAGAGTAAAAGTTGCACCTTTTGAAACATGTTGTTTCAGAATAAAACACAGATTTTACTTTGAAGCCAAACATTCTCTGTTTTCAGTTTGCATCATATTTTCTCAAGTTTCATTACTTATCAGAGGTCAGTTAATTAGTTCCAGTCAGTGACTGTGGCAATCCATTGGCGACTAAAGCAACTGCAAAGAGGTGAAATACCCTTTTTGTGACCATTTTCACCTGGCAACAGTCAGTAACCACTCACCAACCAGTCAGGGAATATGTATTTTCCCATAGTGACCAAAGGTTCTCAGCCAGTTTCTAGGCCTTTGGGATAAGGCCTAATTGAACCTTTTAATTTAAGAAAAAAAAGTGATTTCATAATCTACTTCGGTTGACTTTTATTATTACCTGGATGTTGCATTTTGACACCCCCCCCCCAGTCTTTTTCAGGGACATACTGTAGCAATTTGGGGGCTCATGCAGGATTTGGACCCAGAACTTCCCACTTTAATTCATTAATCAGTGAGGTTTTTATTTTTATTTTTCTAAAACACTTGAAACCAATCAGCAAAGCATAGCTACAGTAAAAGAAAAAAAAAGAAACAGGGGCAGTGATACTGTGGGTGTGTCCCTGTCTCTTTTTTCTTAGAACTATACTGTCACACTCAGATAACCTGACATATGTAAAGTCTACAGACTAAGGAGGAAAAGCAAAGGTCCAGCATCTAGTTCATTGAATAGAATAGAATAAATAAATAATAAAAGAATAGTGATTAAAAAAAATACTACAAAAAGAATACTACATTAATGAGTCTAACACAAAATCGACTTTAAAACATGCCTTCTTGGTTTTATACCTTTGTATTTTTATGTAAATTTTAAAAATATGTAATGTGCATTTGTGAGTTTTAGAGGCACTACAAAGCCTCTGTACCCTAGGACAGAGCCAGGCTAACTGTCCAGCAGCTGTATTATTTATCTATATGGTAGTATCGATCTAACTCTTTGCAAAAGAACAAAACCTCCTGAAATGTTGAACTATTCCTTTAATGTTTAGAAATTAAGAAAACTGCGGCAGTGTCATAGAGAAGAACTGTGTGCTAGAAAGAGACATGTGCAGAGAGTTTTCCTGGCTCTGTAATGGCTGCCATCCTCTCTCTCTCTCCAACCCCTCCTCTTCCTCCTCCTTACGGCTGCGGCTCTGTGGATCCTCGGTGCCCAGGCATGGTGTACTGAACATGCATGGCAGTGTGTTTCCTCCTGTAGCAAGCTAACTTCTGCACCACTCCTCTCGCTATTTCAAGGAAAGTGCAACCTTTGCCTTGGGCCTTAATTATGTTCAATTTGCCAAGCTGGGCCTGAAACCATTGGGGGGTGGAAAAGCTCTCTGACCTATTTATCAATGCAGCTTTTTCCTTCCACTGACGGAGACTGAACCAAAAAGGCATGAGAGAGAGAGTGTGAGCGAAAGAAATACAGTTCACAGTTTTCACATGAGCAGAGTGTAGGTACCGCATAGGATGAATGGGACTAATGTAATATATACATTAAATTATTTAGAGAGTGCTTTTGTGGGAGTGTGACTGTACTATTTAATTTTTTTCCATCCTATATTTTATTATAAAGCCCTATTAAATTGTAATAAAACCAACTCTTTTTTGTAGCAAAGAGTAAAATGTCAAGACATACACATTCCAGAAAAAGAATGAGCCAGTGTTATTTTTGGTTTCACCTGTATCTCCTAACCACACCGCTGCTCTTTCAATAGAGACTGAAGAAGCTTCTTCAGACCACATGATTGGAGGTAAACACTGAGGAGGCCATTGACCTTTCATTATAGCTTCTGATAAGGCCAACTATCTCCCCTCTCTACACTGTGCCCTAAATGTCAAGTCACTGTATGTGTTATAATTACCCTGAGTTGGTATTTTCCTCCTCTTTATGTTTCAATGCATGGAGAGCAAATCCTGCTAGTGGAGGTTGGCTGAGGACATGTCACCATGTTAGATGTGTAAGGTTAATTTAGCTGTTCACAGGCTAATCAGTTTTCTATTTTTTTCCCCCTCTTTTTGCAGCATAGCATTTTCCAAACACAGAAGACGTTCTTAACACTGAGAATTTACCTCCCCAGAGTCCAGGGCTTGTTAATACACTCTCATTAGGAGGTTTTATGCATGGACAAATAAACAAATGCTAATAAACTCCTAATTATTTTCTCACAGCAAATTCAAGGATTTTGAATATTCATGTTTAACCAAAAAGTAGTGCAATTATTTTTCCCTTTGCCTGAATGTAACTGAGCATAATATTTTTTTTGAAAAATCTTCTTAATAAAACTATTTGATAGTCAGGAACTTGTTTCAAGAACAAAGAGGTAACTCTTAACTTCAGATTTTTTTTTCTTTTTTTCTACAGTGTGTGATTGCTGAGAGAATATTTTGATTACACCACTGACAAAGGTGCAAAAATGTACAGGCTGTGCTTTTCTGCACATGTATATTTAATTGGTTGATTAATAATGTGCTCACCGCGAGCAATTTCCGTGTTTTGTTTTTTTTTACTGAAGTTGTAGTTTTTGTAGGGATTTTATTTTGTTGTGAAAGATAATGTCAGAATCCTGCAGTTCTTTTTTTTCCTTTACAAGAGAAACGCCCAACGTTGACTCAGTTCAGTGTACCATATTTCAACTCTATTGTGACTTTTTTTTTTCCTTGTGAAAAACATTGTGCATCACTAATACAATTTGACTTGCAGGTGCAATTGTGTGGAAGAAGGTTGGCCCATTTTGCTGAGTGTCAGGAAAGGCTTTTAAACTGTCACCACACTTTCTCCTTCCTTCATACAGAAACCTTTTAGACGTCCTCTTTGCTGGGTTGGACAATGGCGTGTCAATGCTGTTACCTTATTCTGATTTTTGCTGCCGAGTTATTCGGTAGTCTAGTGGCCAATCGGTTCTCCGAGGTTTACTTTTTAGGATGTGGGCATTGTGAGTTTTGATGCCATAAACGTACATACCACATCAGGAGTCCAAGTCTTGTTTGCATGTTGACAGACTGCCATAATTCAAGATGGCACCTATCTCACTGATGTCTTTACCGTTGCTGCTCCAAGTCCTCTGCAGCTTAGTGACAGCCCGAGCCCTCGCTGACATGTAAACCCCTGTGAGAATCAGAGAATCTGAGATTAGGAACGTCGTCATTAGCATTTGGAAGCGTCAATCTCTCAGTTGAGGACATGGTGTCACACTAATTGTGAGATTAAAACCGGTAGGGTGCTGAAAGACATTGGTCCATGCCATGATTTGCTGCATGCCTTTAACAAGTGCAGCCATCACTTGCACGTGCCACACAACGAAGTAAGGAGAAAATGAAATTATGATTTGCGATGACAAATCTGAGATGTGTGCGTGCTACCACAAAAACAGCAACAAGTCATGAATAATGCATGGCTGCCGTGGGCTATAGATTAAGTGTGAATATTCATTAATTTGCTTGCCCTTTGGGAGGTGATGCAAATTCATATAAAAGCACACTGGCAACTGGGTTAGCCACCACTCACAGGGGTAAATATGGGTAACGATGGAGGATGCCAGTTATTTTTTCTATAAATACCTGACCTGCTTGAAAAATGAAGGACAGCATTGGCTCTGTTAAGAAGTTTAAACAGGGTTTTCCTGAAGTAATAACCCCTCTCTCTCACACACACACACACACACACACACACCTCCCCACCTCTTAAGTGCTAAGTTACCAGAGCAGGGAAAGCCCATTAGGGTAAAGAAGGTGGGGGAGGGCAAGAGTTTGAGTGATTAGGCTGATTGGATATAGCAGCACTAGGTTGCTCAGGTCAAAACTAATCAGCTTCAGAACAGAGGGAAGGTCCTTATGACTAAAAGAGAGAAAGATGGAGAGATGCGACTGCTGTATAAAGAGGCGTCATGTCTCACACACACAAACAATAACACTCCCGTACAGCCCCAAGCAACCACAGAGCAGTTACTGAGTCAGCATAGAGATGGATGAGCAACTAATGAGAACAAGCAGCCAATATTTAATTCTTCTCTTCACTTTGTGCATTTGGACAGTGCAACCTGGCTGGGCTGAAGCCTTCAGGAAGTACGGAAAGAAAAGAAGAGAGAAAAGGGAGGAAACTGTGAAATCTGCAGGTTTTCAGTCTCAGTTTTACCGACAACACCCTAAAACAGAGCAAAAGAAGTATTCACAGTGTACCTACACCAGCTCTCGACTGTGGCTTCATTTCTATGCTCACTGTTTCCCTTTTCTCAACCATATAAAAATAAACCTTGCACAGGATAAAGTGATTTTGTTTAGGGGATCATTTGCACATTTATCCACACTACATGCAGGACCCTGTTATGTAGATTTCCCCCGCAGCAGGCACTGGCGGGAAGACGAGCAGGAATTGGACGGAGATAAACGACTCATTAACCCCAAATTGATCATGAGCTGCACACTTGTGAGGATATTTCATCATTAATATTTCAACTTAATTATTTGTGCCCATGTTGACTCTGAGGTCCTAATTTACACATCACCATGTGATGTATGAATTATTGTAATGGACAATATTTGAGCAGTTATTTCTCCCACTGCCACCATTTTTCTACACCCCCCCCCACACACACACACAGACACCCACTACCCAATTCTATTGCTTGATTTTTCTCTGTGTGCTGAAATGATTCTGCCACGTGACAAATTCATATTGTAGAGGCTTAAATCTTGTAAATTGTCACTTATAAATTAAACTCTCCAGGCTAAGGGAATTCTCCTTCGCGCACATGTACTCCCTCTGAACTGCGGGCTCAATGTCTCTGATTTCCCCTTCATTTGTTCACTCAAGTGCACTTTTCAGCAGCGAAAAATCACTTTTGAGAAAGGCTGTCAGCAGAGATTGAATTTCTTATAAGGGGAAGAGAGTTTGGCAAAACATTTTCATGAAGTTCCATGTTCGTCTTGCCTGAGCTTTTGCCTGTGTTCTTCCCACTTTTATTCTGTATGACATGCAGTAGGTATCAGTGTGGTGATTTGCTATCCCTCAGAGGTGGGATGTCTGCTTTGCTTTGTTTACCACTCTCCCTGTTGTCCCTGTCACTTGCGCTCAGTGAGACAGTGGCAACTAGAGGGAAACTTTCATTTCCACTAACCCGCTGCCTTCGGTGCACCAACAGTTCTGAGGATCAGCGCGCCACAAATCATTCTGTACACTTCTACTATAACATCAAATGGCTGAGAAACAGCTAAAGCCCGACAGCAGGTGTGCTCTGAATCGTTCAGATCAACATGTCAACACCTTTAACAAGACATCTCATTTCAGGCTCCCGCACTGTTACCACAGTTTTGGCTTTAGTAGATGCCTCTGACTGAGGTTTGAGGTTTGGAGCAGAGAGCCAGATTGAGAGGTCTGGGGATTGGAGGTGAGTGCAAACCTGTGCATCAGCATCTCTTAATCCCAAAGAGCCATAATCTGGGATTAGTGATCCTCTCCTCACTGGATCCAGATTAGAGCATCCGCTCATGGAAGAGCCTCTGCAGCAACGGCTGGCACCACCTCCCCAACCCCTGTGGGAGGAGCTTGGAAAGGCTGTGGTGTTTTCTGATTGGAGGAAGCGGCGGCTAAACTATGTGGTGACAGGGGTTGCCAAGACGATCATGCTGGCTTTGCCATGATTGGTTGTGTCAGAGCTTAGGATGCTGGCTTGTCCTCAGACCAGCATTAGATCACTCGCTACTTGTATAAATGTAACTACATGCACAAACTGTTCAACATGCATGTAAATGATTGAAAGCTACACACTCTCAAGTCCAACAAATTAAGCAACATACTCTTTGAAACATAGAGGTATTGATTTATGGAACCAAAAGTGACCAGTGCAAGCAGTATTTCACTTGCTTGTGTGTGTGTTGGTCAATGGATCATGCCCGTTGTCATCTGTCACTAATGTGCTCTCACACACGGCAGTAGCAGCAGCCCACATAGGTCAATCTCATCACCCTGCTCACTGGCACATGGTGGAACCATAATCCTAAGGGTCAGAGGTCAGCTTCATGCTGCTTGCCTGGCTGAAAGGGCAGATGGGACACACGCGTGCATGGACACACACTGGTCAGCTTCATGCTGCTGGGTTGGTTTGAAGGGCAGATGGGTGCATTGTGTCATAATGGCGGCTGAGTTACAGCCTGTGGGGGCGGCCATATTGTCATTGAGAGGACACTCGGTGGGTCAGGTGTACAGAGGCGGACACTGATTGCAGTGTTTCATGCAGCGTTTGTTTCAGCTGGTTATATCCATGCAATCTCCCTAGAAGTAATGTAAATGCCATTTAGGTTATTTGCAATTTTCATTCTTTAACTTGGCTGATTTATTATGTCATTGTGGAGCTTAGTTTCTTTTTTTCTTGAAAAGCTATTAAAGCAAAAAGTGATTTAGACTACGAGCAGGAGGCCTGTAAGGCAGAAACTCAGCTGAATTGTTCTTCCTGCCCACTTCCATGTTCTCATTTGGAGCTAATCCACTTGAGGGTTTTTATGAGACAGGAAAAAAAATCTGTATGCAGAGATGCACAGAGGAAACTGCAAAGTGATATTATATTGATTTAGTAAAGTAACATAAGTAATGTCAAAAAATCTTTTTTTTTTTGTGCAACTATTTGGAACACGGTGCCCAATCAGTTACATACACATATAGCAAGTGTCAGTGGTCTGCAATCACTAACTCTTAGTTTGTTCTGACTGGTTGGGTGAGCATTTTCTTCTTGCTGTTTTACAAATAAACATTGTCAATGTAACAGTATCTTTTTGAAAACATAATTTCCATGGCTCTCGGCCCCTTCCGTTGCTGCAGAGACACAGTTTGGGAGGTTTATATTTTGTAAGCTGCTTCAGTTGCAATTCCACTGCAAATGTGGTATTAAAAAAATTCTGCAATTTTAAGGAATTTAATACATTTATAATCTGCTTTTCCTGGATTAGGCTCCCACATTAGAACAAATCAGGAAGACACAAAGGGCAAGGACTCAGGATCTAAATATACTCCCTTTATCAGCCACTGCATCTGCCCCATTTTTTTTTGGGAGATGTGCTTCTGGTGATGAGCGCTAGAGACTAGGGAAGCATTAGTGTCTATAAAACAGGGAGTGCAGTCATTTCACTTGACAAACTCATGCAAAATACAGGGAATTCTACTGTGTATTCATTGGTAAATTTTCTGACAATCTGCAAGTAGAAGCCAATAGTGCATTTACAATATATGTGTGTGCATGTGATTCAGAGCACAAGCTAGAAATGGGTGTTATAAGGTAGGCAGAGGATGACAGCCCTCAGTTAGATCTGTCAGACCTGGAACTCTGCAGGCTGTCAGTCCCAGGATAGCAGAGAGAAAATGGAATACATTATATCCCCGGTCTCCTGCAGGTCAACTGTGACAGGGTTGCCCCTCAATTACTGAGTATCAGCACCTCTTCTCTCCTCCCCTCTCCCCTTTTCTTCTTCTCTCCTCCTCTCGCTCGCTGCAGTACGTCTGTGTGTGCTCTGCAAGAAGCATGCAGAGAAGAAAAATAGAAAGGAGAGTGGGGGCAGGGTGGCAAGTGCCTACAATAGGCTGCCTGGAGATTCCGTGGAGCACAACGAATTTCCAGAGGCGTTTATACCTTGGTGATTGTTTGAATATATCGCCTCACCTACACCAAGGATTTGTTTGCTTTCATCCAGCGTAACGGTAGACTTTATGTTTTATTGATTGCACTATGAGTGTTGAGCATCACCTCATATCCACTGTCAAGGAGCATCTCTTTAAGTGAATCTCATATATCTAATGATCCTAAACTTCATGTTTTATGTATCTACCTTAGCTAATAAGGTCAACTAGCAGTGAAATGGGTGACAGGAATTTATGCATTTTAATGCTGCTGCAGAACAATGGACACGCGCCAAACACAATAGGGTGGATGCGGAATCAGTCAGTGAGGAGGTAGCGTGACCAGCTGGAGCCCTCTACCCTCTGACCCTGAGGTCACCAACCGCTACACTTCTTCTTCATCCACCTCTCGTGGTTGACTCATGAAAATGCATGGAATAAGAAAGTTGCTTTGTTATACAGATAACCTTGACATGTGGAGGTCAGATAGGGCACTATTATGAAATCACTTTCCTTTATATTGGGGGAGACTCATGCCTCTTGATGTGTAATTTTTTTGTGGATTTGTGATGGAAAATGAGGGCACACCTGGAGCAGATGGAATGGGTTGTGTCAGTATAACTGGGCACCCTTGCTTAACCTTGTCCCCATATAAATCCAGAGTGTTCTGCCTTGGAATCAGTCACTTTTGAGCAAGCAGCTACCATTAAGGAAGCTTACAGCAGCTACGCTCTTTTCTTTATTCCAGCTTTTCTGAAAAGCTGCAGGCCAAACAGAATGGGAGTCTGACTTCCCTGTGTCCCAGTCCCTTTCAGAGCAGTGACTCGAGCTTTGTGTTCAGAGACTAAAGAGCTCTTTCCTGCTCCCCTGTCCTTTTTAGTATCATGGTGAACAGACCTCTCCGCCTCCAGCTCTCAGCTTGCACACTGCTGTGGCTCACAGACAGTAAGAAACCAACAGTGAAACAATCCAACATACAGAGCGACTGATCTGCCACCCTTGTACCCCATGCACTTTAAGGACTATGTGACCTATTTGCGGGAGACGGGACTGTCATGGAGATTGGGCCTTGAAGCTTACAAGCACTAGGTCACGCACGCAGACAGCCTGGAAATGCAGTTCAGAGTTTGTGCACAGTAGAGCCAAAGGCTTACACCTCTATTTAGACTCCACTTAGAGGTGACTTCTGACAGATGTATGAGGCTTCTCCACTCTTTTGTGTGTGTTTCATGAACAGTCATCAGCTTTGATGTGAAAAGCTTGTGAATGTAAGTTAAACCATCTGTTTCAACAGTAAAGCTAGTGCGGTTTGTGCTTCATTGTACTGGAATCGGTGGATATAGTAGAAATATTGAATTTTCCCAGTGCTGGATTCGAGGTCTATCTTTTCAATCTGGTATCATGTCTGTAAAGCTCAGCTGCTGTGTTAGCCAAATATTGTCATACAATTGACAGAGCACTGGCTTTGCTCATACTCCCAGGAAGGAGGCAGGGACCAGGGAGAAGTACAGATAACCAACCCAAACATCCATGGATATCTCTGTACCCGACTTCCCTGGTCTTATATTTCCAGGGTTAAAAATCAATAGGGCTACTGCTGATGAAATTTGCCGCATGAGTGCGCATCGGAGTCTGCAAAGTAGACCTGGACCGAGACATTTCTTTGCACCCACCGTTATTCACTTTTGTTCCATTCTGTTTTCAAATGCAAAGGGGATTTCATTTCATTCTCCTTTTGCCATTTTACTTTTTTTGCTCTAAATCCAGCTTTTGGAAGGCCCAGAGGCTGAGTAAATGTGATCGATTTCTAGAGAGTGTGTCATCTAGGCCACCCTTTTAGGAGTGGTTTTGTAACAGAGGCACAAAGGCGCGTGGAGCCATCATTCAGCCAGTTCTTCCATTGTTCACTTAATTCATGCTGAAGGATCCAGGTCAGGCCCGCAAGAACCCTTCACAGGTTAGAAGTCAGGACTTCTCTCCAATAAACTAAAGCAAGAGCAAAAACACTTATGTCCAGAGGCATAATATATTATTACCCACAAGAATTACATATATTTCCACCTCTGTTTTCCTCCTATTTGTAATATGACTGTGAAACTAATGAGAACAGAATGTCTCTGAAATTATATTTGCTCAAGAACAAGAGCAAGAACAAGGCAGAACAAAGAGCCGATATGAGTTTGGATGAGAACATCAAGCTTGGTTATTAGTTAGACTATGTTTACTGGAGGAGCAGGTTTTGAATCTATACTGGACTGTTTTCTTTAACATGGTGGTCTTCTGTGGGGTAAGTTTGAATTAACTGTTGCATCATGACTTTCCTATGTATTAGAAATGGATACAGCTAGTTTATTTAGCTTTTATCTCTTTTGCAAAGTCTTTCCACTCATGTGGCTAAGTCTATAACAATGAGCTCCTCCTGTCTCAGAATATTCAAAAAGAAGCTATCTTTCCTCTGTGACTGAGGGAAGAATTCAAACAGCAGCCTTGCAGCCAGGTTCTCCTGTGAAGGAGAATTAATCTGCTCCAAACAACCTTTTATTTTCTCTACACAACTACTTGTCAGCCTCAACTAAAAGCAATTTGTTTTTGGCTCGCTTCTTCAAGCTCATGTAGCAGGACTGAGAGAGCAGTGTGGCATGTTGTTTCAAAAAGGAGAAGAGGGGGAAAAACAGTGCTTTAATCTGATTAGACCTGGCTAAAATCCCAAACCGGGGCTGAAGTGCAGTGCTTGTGGTTTCTGAACAGCTTACGCTAAGTCTGTACCATGGAAATAATCTACTCTTAAAACCCAGGAAACAAATCAACTATGGTAAGGACATAAGTCGCTGTCATTACGGAGTCATTAGGAACAACATTTCCATACAGCATGCAGGCCAGTAATGCCAGCAGAAGGGGGCAGTGTGTGTGTGTATCTGTATTTATGTGCACTTTTGTGATCATGTCTTATATTTAAGTTTGACTGTTCAGGCTTCGTATTTGCAACACAAGCATGTGTGTGTCTTCATATTTGTGTGATTTTTTTTTTCCAGCTTAAAGAAGATTTTGTTTTCGAATTTACTTTCTGTTTGCCTGCGTGCCGATCTCCATCTATCTTTGTGTGTGTATGCGTGTTTCTCTGCGCTGCTGTGGGATTGCAGGACGACTTCTCGGGTTCTGAATAATGAATCAAAGCATGAGAGAGGAGCAAAGTCACACTGCAGCAGCTTGTCTCTGCACAGCTTTCACTGCAGCTGAGCTTGATGAGTAGACCCTGGAAGAAGCTCCTTCTAATAGGGCCAAGACCCCGCTATCACCTCCACAGCTGCACAGCGGTAGACCACAAAATTCTCTTTGATATGAAATTAAATACAAGCTGGACAACCAAGTAAAACCAGATATTTAATGAATATTTAAAATGGAAATATTAGCATTTATTCTAAAGATACTCTTTGGTGATTAGAGGTACACTTAAAAAGACAAGAGGAAAAAGCCATTTAGGAAGATCAATAGAAAACCCTCATAAACAGGTAATCCAGCACATGGGTTTAGCCATCAGTAAAATAGAAAATCCTTTGGTGATCAATATCCTGTAAATATTGGAAAAACAAAGAGTTGAAGAAGGCTTGGGAAGCTAAGAAGAGGAAGAAATACACTGCCACCTTTAAAGGCTTACAGCAGTATCACAAAAACTGATCTTTTTAATGACACCATTAAAGTGTTTTACCACAGCATAACATGTTGTCAGCCACAGCGTTTCATTGTCCCATTAATAGCCTCCCAACACAATTCAGATTTCAATATCAGTTTGCTCTCATTATCTCTCTTCTCTGATACCGTTTCATTTTGTGCCGGCTAAATTAAATGTAAAAACCATAATGCAATTTTGCTGGAGGAGAACATGGCGTCTAATTGCATTAGGCTGAACTGTCGGTGGAATCTGCAGCAGCTAGGCCCCCATCACTCTCCCACAATTAGCCCTGGCTACTCCCCTCAGCAGCAGGTGTTGTTCTGCCCGTGCCAGCATTCCAGCTGATTACCTTAGCCAAGCGCTGCGACCTGCTCTTCATCCATCTACGTTAGGGCACCACCACAGCTCTCTGCAGATACTTACAAAGCTTCAATTACATTACTGTAGAGCCAGCAGATACAGATGTTGAGCTGTGCACACCAAACATTCACACTGGAAGCAGGGTGTTGAGAGAAAGGACCTGTGTCATGCTGCACGAAGAAGAGATGCAACCTTGTTCTTGAAAGGTTGTGGTGTATCACAGAGAAAAACCAAGAGCATGTGGAAGAGCATGGTATGAGTGAACCTTAGAGGCACAGAGCGGTAGTAACAGCAATGAATTCACACACACATACACACACAGCCTGAGGTTGGCAGCATTCCAGCAGTCTCTGAGAGCAGTTGGGCTAACCAAATTATAAATTTACAAGGACTAAATTACATAGCTAGGGTGTACACATACTGTCACATCAGAGACTCAGCCACAGGCGCACACACTCCCTCCTTCTCTGGCTGTTTCTCCCTATCTGCACGCACACACACACACACACACACACACACACACACACACACACCAGGGATACAGAGACAGCTAACATCAAACAACTGAACTTGAACTTTGGACAGGTAGAGAAGCTTCTGTGCATGATATGAATTAAAAAAAGAAGAAAAGAAAGTCCACAGCTTTTTGATGCCAGTTTCCTTCCATCCTCTCATGTCAAGAATTCCCTTTATCTGAGATGCATCACAGTGAAAAACAAACTAAAAACTGAAATTAAGATGTAGTTGGAAAGGGGGATCTTAATTATCCATTATAGAAGACATGGTTAAACTTGTTTGCAACTTACAAACCCAATTCCGATAAAATTGGGACACAGTGTAAACAACATTCCTCTCCCAAAAGTCTAACAACTGTTCTCAGTTCCCAGACATTTACAGACTGTTGTTAAAAGAAGAGCGGATGCTACACAGTGGTAAACACGGTCCTGTCCCAACTTTCTGCCATTAAAATTCAAAATGAGCCAATATTTTCCACATTTTCTCAGTTTAAGTAGTTGATATGCTTTCTGTGTTCTACTGTCAATCAAATATGAGTTTGAGAGATTTGGGATGCATACATTCTCTTTTATATTTACATATTCCCAGAAACCAACACATGGCAGGAAATGCTGAAGACTTGAAGAGGTTAAGAACAGTTCTGCCATAGTACATACAGTGTAGGTCTTGATTTATAGTTCAAGTGGCCCTGTGCCATTTTCTTGGAAACAAAGAAAAAAATAAGTTACGTTTCAGTTCAGTGTTACGGTCCATGGCACATTTAGACATGAGGGGTGACTCCATTTCCCAGTATTGGATGCTTGATGGACATGCTACTAGGCAGCACCATGATAAATGCTCGTTGAGTGCTTCGACTGCCTCCTGCAACCACACAGGCACCCGGCTGCGCCAAAGGCTTCTTGTGTACTTTCTGCTCTCTGTTTTTAAAACTGAACCATGGCAGGTTTTGCTCGCATTAGAAAAATTAGTTAATAACAAATAAACCATGTTTTAATTTTTTGGCCATCAACAAGTTTAAAAGTTTTTTCTTTTTTTTGTTTACAGTTTCCAGAGGTAGCAAACCTTACGGATCACAACTGATTGGCATAAATAAGCCCCAGTCTCAGCATTTTGCAACTGAGTAGAGGCCAGCTTGACCCCAGATCTCTCAAAATGCAGTGCTACCAGCTTTCATTGCACAGCTGGTATAATACAGATAAAATTAGTGTGTAAATGACAGATCCTACGGACACCTACATGCACACTCACCAAAGTTTAAGTGAGTGTGTGTATTTGATGTAAACAAACTCCCGCTTTCCCAGACCTCATAGAGCACCTCCACAGCACTGCCAAGCTCTTTAAGAACTTCTGCAGATAGCCACATGAATCATACATGACCAGGCCATACCGTGCTTTGATTATTGTGAAATACACAGAGAAACTGAGTTCAGTCTTTCATTTACTCTTTGAGAACACCAGTGGGAAAATGCATGCAAGTGTGAATATTGAATATAAGATCATTTGACGCAACTGCTAAATTTACAATGTTTATTTCCTTTTCTTTTTTTAGAGTATTGATCACAGAAAACAGTGGGTTTGAAGAGGTCATGACTTTGATAAATATGCCTTACAGAAAAGGCACATTTATGAAGAGACACGTGATTTCTGTGCAGCCACTGTAGCCTCAGTGTGACGATCAAATAAGTTCGTTATTATCAATGGTTAGCAAAGTGTAGCCATAGAGAGTATGTATCGTACTGGCACAGATAGTTGCTGAGGACAAACAATAACCAAATAAAATGATAGAATTGTATTCATCAAGACAAGCTGTACACACATAAATGTAACCGTACTACATTTATGGCTGAGAAGTTCAGTTCAGTTACTACATGATATTCACCTGTCACTTAAAATGTCCTCTCCTAATGCATGACTGTACATTTAATACAGTTTTAACAGGCAAGTTATTTAAAAAATGCATTATAGTAGTCACATTTTTGCATATCAGGCTGCAAGTATCCTTATTTCTCCCAAAAAGCTGTGCATTTTAATGTGTGAGAACATTTAGATTGAATAAATTTTGTTGCCAGCCTCAAGTGGCCTTTTTAGGAACTGCAGTATTTGGCACATCCACTGCTTCCAGAGGCTTTTTCCCCCACTTTGCCTCTTACACTGTTGCCCACTGCAGAGCAACAGCTAACTTCTATATAAACTTCATACAGTAGCTGCACTGCACTGCACCCCCCCCCTCCACACACACACACACACACACACACACACAAAATTACTAATCCACCTTAAAGTCTACAGAAGTGCTCGTTAGATGGTCGAACACCTTTGCAAACCCTTCCCTCCCACAAATTTCTGATATCAGAATGGGGGTTGGGCAGAGGTGAGAAAGTTAGCAAAAGGCTTTGAACTTCTTTCTAAACCTCTTTTATATTCTTGGCACAGCAATTTCTGTTTGTTCATGCAATTAAGTACAGCACCATGAAGGCTTTCAGGAGACTGTCTGAAAGCATGCATTATTATTCCCATACACACAGTATTTGACTCTCGCCTCTCTGTGTCCAGTTTTAACCTCGCCGCCCAGTGCAGCATTCAGAACATTGCGCATTCTCATTGCGGTCAGACAACACATTACACAAACTAGTCCAGCTAGTTCTTTTTAAACACAACTTTGCTTGTCTACTATCCAGTATATATGTGTTTGCCCAGGTTATGGCATTGCGTTTGAGCAGTAATTATATGACATTTACTATAAAATCAGTCTGTTCTCTCTAGACTGGTAATTCAACATTTTTTCTGTCTAGACTAATTATTTATAGCATATCTAGTTAAGGGTCGCAAGGGCTGAAGCCTACCATAACAGTCATGGAGCGAGAGACAGGGTACACCCTGGACAGCTTGCCAGTCTAGCACAGGGTTAACCCATAGAAATAGATGACCATTTGCATATACAGTACATTCACACCTACAGCCAATTTGGAATCACCAGTTAATCCATCATCCATGTTTTTGGACTGTGGGAGGAAACCAGAGTACTTGGGGGAAACTCACACAGAGAAAGGCAGAACATACAAACTCCACACAGGAAGGTCACAGCTGGATGAGACGTTCCAACCACCCATTATAAATATTTCTAGATGCCTCTTTGAAATGTTTTCTCTGGATTCTGGACACTCGATTCTTCAGTTTGTGTGTGAGGTCTGACCGTCTACATCCAGGGGAGGGTTAGTATTTCATGGTCTGGCACGGTGGTTCAGTTGTGCCACAGACCTCAAGTATTACAGAGAGACTCTGCATACCTCACTCATTGAGTTCCCCCACTCACATTGTCTCAATGCACCTTCAATCCAGCAGAGGTATCATATATGTTAGATAATTCTACTTAATCTTTTACAAGAAAAAATGTAATAAACAGTGTTTTTAATCTCTGTGAACTTTGTCAGGCCTCCATCACAAACACATACTTTTATATTAATGGTGTAATTTGGGGGTGAAATCTTCTCAGCCTGAATCCTCCTAAGCACACAGTTCTCTTACAGTGATAACAGGGAATCACTGTCAGTGGCTGGCCACACCTTTCAAGAATGGTCCTGTGAGACCAGCTGCCAATTACCACCAAAACAAGAGCAGAAAAGTAAACATGCAAACACATTTACACATTTGTGCTCACTCAAATGCTTTCTTTCCAAATGGTTTTCCTTCCTTGCAGTCCTAATAGTTAACACAAAGAATGGATTGACTCCAACACCACACTTTAGGTTGAATACCACATAGAAACCACAAACGATGTGAAGTCCTGAGCTTGTCAATTTTGGATGGGATGTTCTGCGATTCATAGATTATAATATTATATGCATTTTGTCACTTTCTAGAGAATTTTTCAATTTTAAGAGTCAAAATATGAGCCAAAAAATTTATATCAGAATTTAAATGTGTATTTTTTTTTTTTTTAAAGAAAACCTCTAAGCCTTTTTTAAATGTTTGTTAAAAATAATTGCATTTAAAAAGCTTTCTGAATGTGTTATAAAAATATAGACAGTGAGGCACATTGGTGTTAGTCTGCAGCTTCATAGGTCAGGCTTTTTGGTGCATTTTGATGATAATGTTGTGGTTGGTGGAGCAGCTCAAGCTCACATCCATGGAGACAATGTGCATTCGTCTCTCCTATGGTTAATTGCTGTTCATGTTTCTCCAAGTGAGGCAACCCTTCCCGATATCAGCCCTCAGCCAATTTACATCTTATTATGTCTATCTGTGCTGAGACGTAGTCTCTCAAATAGAGAGAAAATTACTCTCCATTTCTGGGGGAAACAGTGACTCGTCCTAGTCAACCCAACATTGATGCGCTCTGTCACCATGTCAGGTGCCTGTGAAGATATTATATGAATTCTGGCCATGCAGTGTGGTCATCATTCCATATTCTCACTCCATTATTAAAACCCTAATGCCATTATCAAGAGGACAAAGAAACTGATGATTTTCAAAATAAGTGAATGATGTGGATTTGGCTGTTGCTTTTAAAAACAGGAGAGAGCTATGTTGATGTGATGGTTCATGTTAAATCACTCTATTTTAGCCGTGCTTGTGTTCAGTAAATAATACAGAGAATGCACGGAAATTTCAAGTTAAAAATTTTTTTAAATTCTTTTATTGTATGCACTTACCTCTGAGGTATATTTCCTGTCTTCTTTAATAATTTACATATTCTCAACTGTCAGCATTGAAGCCTCAAAAGCTTTATGAATTACATTATGAAAGTATTAGAAAGCCACAGTCATAGGCATATTATCATTAACACAAATGCTTCCATATGCATGAACATAATGTCAGAGAGACATCCCAAAGTTGGATCATCAGTTTCAGTCACACACCAAAATTCAAGTTCAGTCTTTATTTAAGGAAGCCTGTTATCGTCATTTCTAATACATGTTGTTTGACTTAACTGAAAATAATCCTTGGATATGTTTTACTGGTGTTTTTAATCTTAATTCTTTGTAGCTTTGATTCAACTCTATTAGATTGAGATCTGGTGACTGTGAAGGCCATTTGAGTACAGTAAACTCATTATCATGTTCAAGAAACCAATTTGAGATGATTTGAATGATTTGTTTTGTTTTGTTTTGTGTATCTCGCTCATGTGTTTATCTTTGTTTAGTGACTTTGCTACAGAGACTATCACCCTTTCACCCGCCTGCATCACTTGGACTGGCTTCTTCTCCACGCTTCCCGGAGATCAAGCCACTCTGTGTAATATTTGGACTGTGACTGGATGTACCTCTTTCTGTGGAGCAAACAATAACTTCTCTTTTCCTCTTCATATCGCCTGGCTGTGAATTAGTTTAGTTTGTAAATAGCTTCAGTTCTCTTGTCCATGTCTGCATCTGGGTCCACCTCGTAGCTTCGGCCGCAGCAGACCTGGTCAAGATGGCGTTGGCTAAGCAGGGAGTTGAACTCCATGAATATGAATAAGCATTAAGGTTTTTTGGGAGAACAACAACAAGAAGTGAAACAGCGTCAGGATGAGATTTTTAGATTAACTCAGACCATTAACAATAAACTGCCTTCTGGATCTTTATCCGCTGCCCACACACCTGCTGCTAAAACAGATACAGGACCAGTTGCTACACCCTCACATGGGTTTATTCCACTGAGGGCTCCTCCAGAAGCCACGGGTTTCATGAGAATTGCCTCTCCTTCTCCTTAGCCTTTTCATGGGGATTTGAGTCATGTTAAGGTTTTTTTGCTGCAATATTCCCTAGCCATAGCTCGTTCTCAGTTCTTTTCCCAATGATGTCATAAAACTTTCTTTTATTATGAGTCTTTTGAGAGGTAAAGCACTGGCCTAGGCCGAGGCCTTTTTCGTACACAATGATATTGGGATTTATCCTCATGAGGAATTTCTTAGGGAGTTTAAAAAGACTTTTGCTCACTCTTTATCTGAGGGAAGTGCTGCTCAGAGACTGCAGAGACTGAAACAGGGGACAAAGAGTGTGGCTGATTTCGTAATTGATTTCCATACTGTGGCTGCTGAAACTGGGTGCCTGGATAATGCGTTATAAGGGGTTTTCTTTCAAGCACTAAATGAAAAAATGAAGGACCAGCTTATTCTTCAGGATGAGCCCACTTCTTTTGAAGCTCTTGTATCATTAGCACTCAAAATAGACTAAATTTCCCACCAAGCTATGGGTGGTTGCAGGGCATTGCCCATACCTGTCCAGCCACTTCCTGTCACAACTTTTGGGTGTGGCTCTTCCCACTCCATTCACAAGCACCCTCCAAGCTGATGCCGATTGGCAAAGCCAGACTGACTTTGGAGGAATGGCAAAGATGCTATCTGTGTATGTTTTTATTGCGATCAAGTCAGACATTTCTTGGCTAGCTGTCCAGTTTAGGGAAAAGGCAGGGCCTAGTGGTAAATTTGGAGATACTGGTGGGTGGGGCTCAGCAAACTGCTCCTCCTTGTTGCCTGTTACACTCTACATTAACCCAAACAACATTTCGCTGCAAGTACTAAGGGACTCTGGTATGAAGCAAAATCTGTTGGATAAAGATTGAGTGGAGCAATTAGGCACTGTAATGACACCTCCCACCTCTCCTATTCCAGCCTCCACTTTGAATGGAAGATTGTTAGCCGCAGTCACTTACCAGACCGAGCTGGTTCAATTAGTTGTTTCTGGAAATCATCAGGAACAGTTAACTCATTTTTTAGGCTCCAAGCACCCCTGTAGTCTTGGGGTATTCGTGGCTCAAGACACACAACCCCCAAATAAATTGGGCTAAGGGGAGAATAGAAAGTCATGAATTGCCCCCTCTGAAGGAGTATATTCCAGGTTTGTCTTCAGGGCCAACTGAATATCATGATCTCCATCTAGCATTCAGTAAGGAACAAGCTCTCTCACCCCCCACCCCACCCCAAGACCATATGACTGTGCCATTGACCTCCTCCCTGGGGCCTTGTTGCCCACTAGTCAGCTATATAATCTTTTAAGGCCAGAGAAGAAGGCTATGGAGAGCTACATTAAGCAGTCTCTAGCAGCAGGCATCATCACGCCCTTGGCGTTTCCGGAGGGTGCAGGGTTCTTTTTTGTCTCTAAAAAAGATAAGTCTCTCAGACCCTTTAGAGGGCTTAATCAGATCATGGTTAAAAATAAATACCCCTTGCCATTAATTGGTTGCATATTTGAGCCTATTTATGGAGCAACCATTTTCACTAAGCTTAATCTGTGTAACGCCTACCATCTGGTACACATTTGAAAAGCTGATGAATGGAAGACTGCCTTCAACAACCTGTTTAGACATTTCAAGTACCTGGTAATGCCTTTTGGGTTGACAAATGCCTCAGCAGTGTTTCAGGCCTTAGTAAATGATGTGCTCAGAGATTTTTTGCACGTGTTCATTTTTGTTTACCTGGATGATATACTGATCTTTTCCAAGACTCTGGCAGAACATCAAATCCATGTGTGTAGTGTGCTGCAAAGGCCCATGGAGAACCAAATATTTATTAAGGCAGAAAAATATGAATTTCACTCATCATCTGTTTCCTTTTTTTGGAAATATCTTCGAAGGAGGGCAGATCCCACTAAGATTAAGGCCATGGCAGAGTGGAAGACCCCAACCTCCAGAAGGCACCTCCAACAATTCCTGAAATTTGCCAATTTCTATCGCAGATTCCTACGCAGTTACAGTCAGGTAGCAGCACTACTCACTCAGTTGACCTCAATTAAGAAACCTTTTTTTTGGATATCTCAAGCAGAAGCCACTTTCACGCAACTTAAGGAATTATTTACTTCTGCACCAATTCTAGTTCATCCAAATGTGACACTGCAGTTTATAGTAGAGGTGGATGCCTAGGACTCAGGGTTGTGTGCTGTCTCAATGGTCCGGATCCAGAGATAAGCTTAGACCCTGTGTTTTCTTTTCTCAGCGTTTGAACCCCACTGAGCAAATTATGATGTTGGTGACCGCAAGTTATTAGGTATCAAGTTGGCACTATAAGAATGGCACCATTGGTTAGAGGGGGCTGAACAACCTTTCTTAATTTGGACTGATCACAAAAACCTAACCAATTTGCAGCAAGCTAAAAGGTTGAATTCACAGCAGGCATAGTGGTCTCTATTACTTGGTTGCTTCAATTTCTATATTTCATATTGCCCAGGGTCTAAGAACATTAAAGCTGATGCTCTGTCCCACCAATTTTCCACAAAAAAAAGAGAACCTGGAAGTAGAATGAATCCTTCCGAGCTCCTGTGTGATTAGAGCGGTCACATGGGAGCTTGAGGACACCATTCAACAGGCCCTTCAGCTGGAACCTGACCCCAGGACTGGCCCTCCCAGGTGGCAGTTATGTTCCCTCTTCGGCTTGTTCAGTTGTCATTCATTGGGGGACATACCGCTAAATTCTCCTGTCACCTGGGGGTGAGTAAAACTCTTTTGAAGCGGTATTTCTGGTGGCCCTTACTGGCCCAAGATGTAAAAGAACATGTGACTGCCTGTTCAATTTGTGCTCACAACAAAAATAGTAATCAGCCCCCATCACCTCTTGCTGTTCCCCACAGGCCATGGTCCCATGTATCACTAGACTTTGTTACAGGGTCCCATATACAGTAGCACTAGACTTTGTTACAGAGATGCCAGTTTCAAGTGGCAACACTGTCATTCTATCCGTCATTGACAGGTTCTCTAAAGCATACTTCATTGCATTTCCTAAGCTACCCTCAGCCTCAGAAACTACTAATTTGCTCGAACATGTTTTTCAGCTCCACAGTATCCCAGTGGAGATAATTTTCGAGAGAGTGGTACAATTCAGTTTGGAAAAATTTTTGTACCATTTTAGGAGCCAAAATTAGCCTCAGCTCAGGTTTTCATTCCCAAACCAATGGTCAAACAGAGACGCTCAACCAGGAGTTAGAGGCCACCATTCGATGTGTTGCATCCAATCATCCCTCCACCTGGAGTACCTACTTACCTTGGGTCAAATACACACATAACAGCTTTACATCCTCAGCTACTGGACTTTCTCCTTTTGAGGTATCCTTAGGTTTTCAGCCACCTCTGTTTCCCGAGTTGGAGCAGTAGTTGCTGGTTCCCTTGTACCAACATCACCTGGAAAGGAGTAGGTAAGTGTGGGAGTAGACTAGGAGGGTCCTCCATCACAGCTGGGACCATACCTGTCGTTATGCTGACCGAAGGCATACCCCTGCTCCTCAATATGTGCAGGGCCAAAAGGTTTGGTTGTCTTCCAGGGACATTCCTTTAAAATCACTGTCAAAGAAGCTAGCTCTGATTCATTGGCCATTATGAAATAAATGCTGTAATCAGTCCTGCAGTGGTCAAGCTGAAGTTGCCTGCTTCTTTCAGGATTCACCCTATTGTTCATATCTCTCAAGTTAAGCTAGCTCATTCCAGGCCTCTGTGCCCTCCAGTCATTCCCCCGCCACCCGTTACTGTCAGGATGCTGTGCTGTTGTTGTGGTGATGGAGGCTCTCTCTCACTTCTTTCAGGAGACAGGCACACTGGAGTCTCTCCACCTCTCTGGGGCGGAGCCATAGGTGAGCACTCGGAAGTCAGCACACCTGTTTATTGTTCTGTGGTTGTTGAGTTGCTGCCATGTGATTGGCTTATTACCTATTTGCATTAACAAGCAGGTGATCAGGTGTATCTAATGAAGCGGCCAGTGAGTGTATATATTCACTTGCAATATAAGAGTCATACAACAAAAATATACTGAAGTGGTGACAGAAACCCATAATGTCTACATCAACAGTAAAGGTGTTGAAATGTTTTTGTGTGTGTGAGAGAGCGTGATCATAAACATTAAAACACAAGTTCCAGGATAAGGAGTGCAGATGGTAAAATACAGGAAACAGGTGTAACCTACAGATGAATAATTTTGACTGTTATCTCTTATTCATTTTAACTTATTTTTGTGGCTCCAAATGCTCCATCCTTTAAAAAATCACTTGTGTGTACTCTCTTTGTTTTACATTCATATGTTCATATTTTAACCCAGGCTAGTTGTAATTCAGGTTTCTGTGGGAATATTATTTGTGAGAAAAATGTTGTAGCTTTATTGACTTTATAAGCACACATTAGCTTGCATGTATTCACTCTGCCTCTTTCTCATCTACATGTTCACATGCACAGGGGTGATGAGATCTTCTGATTCAGCAAATCAAAGGCCTATCCTCCTGTCCATATTATCGATGCTGCTGGAGGGCCATAGAGGATGCCGGGGCACAAGGCAGGGTGGGGGTGGGAAGAGCTGGTGGATCTGTGGGGGGCAGGGCAGGCAGGGCTGGAGCTGCAGATTATTCTGGAAATTGCCAGCTGCAGTGTCTGCAATCAGGATCAAACCGGTTCCGGGTGGGGGAGGAGAAAGTCACTGTCGATTTTTGTCAAGCTAGCCTGTGCCTGTGTGTCTCCCGGCTGAGTGGGATGACATTCGTGAGGACGACGGTGGAAATGTCCCACCACCTCATCCTCTCCTTAATAATTCATTCGCCTTCCCAGGCTCCCCGACTGTGGCCGTGCTGCCTGCCTTTTAATGGAGCCCGTGATTACCAACACTGACATCTTAAGATTCAAATAAGACAGACACCAGGCCAAAGCAAAATCAATAGCACATAGAGAGCACACATAAAGAAGAGCACAACACATCCAGCAGCCAGCTTGCCTACTACAGAGTATACAAAGCTTGTGCATGCAAAAACACATCCAGCATTCCTTACTCTGCATGCTACCTCCCCCTCACTGTTCCCAATACTGTTCCTGATACTATGGGGCCTTCTTTTCATTTTTCCCTCCCTCTTCCTCATCTTCTCCTCCTCCCTGCATTGCCTATCCTCCCTCTTTCATATTCGTCTCCTTGTTTCTACTTCTTCTCTCTCTCTCTCTGTCTCTTCTGCTCTCTGAGGATTGCAGGACTCCTGAGGCGAGCGGCAGAGCCTTGGGAGAGACCCTGATTAAAACTGCCTGTTAATGACGAAGTCCCCAAATGCTGCAGCTCTTGCTCTAATCCTAATCTGTGTGTATCCGCAGGAGCATATATTTCTTCCCTTGCTTAGCCCTCAACAGAAACACAGAGGCAGGCAGCCATTTTGAAACAGCTGTATGGAGCTTCGTGTAATGGAGGAGTCCTTCACAGGAAGCCAGTAGGAACAAAAACCGCTGCACCAAATCTGCATCCAGTTGATTGTGACGATGTTAGGTTCTCCTCTGCCCTCCAGGCCTACATCATAAATGATTGCTACATATGGAATAAGTACAGGTGCATGCCAGTGCAAGGTGCATGAAGCAAGCCTGGGCTTTTCATTGAAAGCACAATTTTAAGCTGCTTTAGTAAGCTGTTCTTTTATTATTTGATTTTAAATAGTCAACAGGGTAACCTTAAGTGCACAGGAAAAGCAACCCATTCACCTGAAAACAGACTGATGTGCTAATAATACACAGGGAAGGTGAGAGCAGTTTATTTTAGCGTGGGGTGGGAGGTTGGGGTCCGCGTGTCTCCAGTGATGCAGGGTTGATTTCTTTCGGCAGGCCTGCTAATGCCCCGAGGCAAGCGGGTGAAGGGCTGTAGAGGAGAGGGGAAGAGAAAGAATCTGGCCTGGAGAGACTTTGCAACATGAGTGCACCGGAGCCATTAAAATATAACAAGAGATGAGTGTAACAGTATATATTTAGCTGCAGAGAAAGCCTGCTACACCTCTGCGTTGCTCTGCACTAGTTGTTCATATCTTTTGGTCACTGCAGGAGCTCAAATCAAAGCAAAAAAACTGTGAAGGATGAAAAAGAATGAAGGAGCAAACTGAGGTGTTTATCATTTGCTGTTGTTGCTGCTGGTGTGTAAAAGAAGCACACCCTATCTGTGCAGCAACCACATTCGGTGTGATAAGAAACAATGGAGTCTTAAAATGAACGGAGGGCTGGTTCAGTGCTTAGAATTACGGATGCTGGGAACGGATTTTGGGTGTGGGAAAAAGAGAGAGAAGATAATGAATTTTCAGCAAATCACAGAAAAGCATGTGAAGAAATCTCTGAAATGCTCTTTTTCTCCATATCCCTCCCTCTTTTTTCAGTCTTTAATTTTCTTTCCCCCGTCTGTCTTGTCTATATCCTGAGGTCCTCTACTTTTGTGGCTTTTGTAAGTTTTTCTATTGACATCTGCCTACATTTCGTCTGTCCACTGTACCAATCTTTCATTCTCTGAACTGTCTTCTAATCAACCCTTTTTTCTCAGAAACATGATCATTGCAGGGCAGCAATATTTCAGCCTCTTTATTCAGTTTTTTCCTCAATATGTGTAAAATGTCACATAGTTAGACAGGTTTCGTTCCCACTTGCATCACTAACCTTAATTGAGTGACTTTCCCAAACAAACAGAGAAATTATAGATTTTTTTGTCCTTGAGCTGATTATAGGAGACCTAAAAAATATATATATATTTGGAGTGTAAGTTAAGTGCTTTCATCTAAAGGAGTAGTAATTTGATATTTTTGGAAATATATTCAAAAAATATTCACTTTTGTTCCAAGAGTCAGATATGGAAGATTGATACAGCTGCCTCTGTTCATTATTTAGCTGGATAAATAAACTGATTTATATTTAGGCAGGGGCAAATTATTTGATTCCCAACAAATCCTGTATAAAATATAGAGTACATACACTACCCATTGATTTATGGTCTTGCATTTTGAAGCCTCAACTTCAGATTAATGGCAGCTTCATGTTTTTGTTTTTTAGCAAGCAATAACCATTTTTGATGAGTGTGTGCAGTTAATGTTAGCTACTTTGGTTAGCAAGGTGTATCCATGCACTCCAGGTATCCACACATGGATTAATTAGTGGGGAAGTAACATTAAAAATAACTGTCTTTTAATTGCTTTGTCAATACAATACAAAAGCTATATTATGTGTCAGATAACTGAATTTAAAACAAAACAAACAGCTCCAAAAAGGTGCCAGTAAAGCAGTCAAGGCATCTAGTTCAGTGGCTCGAATTAGCCCAGTTGGCTTTTGGCAGACTGCTAGTAGTACACCTGTCATTGATAATGCATAATTTTAAGCCTTAATACAATTTAAAGAGGTGAGTTATTTAAAAAAACAAATCACCCACTAAAATTGTCAGAACCTTTATTGTACCAATAATGCTTTTGAAGCCAGGCTCAAGTAGCCACTGTAGGAACTGCAGTACACACCCATTAGCACTTTGACTCTTCTGCACTGGCTTAATTTTTCAGCCCTGAGGAGGTTCCCCTGCCAACTAACCATCAGCTGTGTTGGTAGATAGAGTCAGCCTAGAGCTGCACAAATCTTATTTTAACCTTTGGCATTAAAATGAATACATGTATTTAAAAAAATAAATTTTAAAAAACATGGGCCAAGTAAACTAAAAATGCCTCATTGTCAGACTGCATTTACTTTGTTTTTCTTCTCTTTCAGTACAACAAATATTTTTTTTCTGTTACTGACCTTTTATTGGCACTTAATTGGAAAAGAAATCAGCCCAGTCATACTTTCCAGCAGAATACAGACATCTGTTATATGCAGAGGCATTTTCATTCTGTCCACTGATGAATAGGAGATGGTCCTTGTAATTACAGGGTGCTTTGCAGAGTCTGATTGCAGCGCAACAAGGGGCAGAAAGAGCAAAGTTCAAGCTTCCTGATATTTCCCAGAGAAATAAATATAATCAAGAGGTGTGCGCGGGCTCCTGTGGATCACAAAGTTGAGTCCCCTTTGTGTTTGCACCTTTGGCATCAGCGAGCCAAGTAAACGATTTAGTGAGCTGTAAAGGTTCTGAAATGTTAGAAAGGTAGGGAAAATTTTAGAGAAATTATAGGGCTTCTTTAATCTATCCATCAGCAGCCACCATATGATAAAGGGCTAGAAGAATTTTGTAGATTGCTTTGGAGCTAAAAAGCGTGGATTTTTTTTTCCCTCGGCTTCCCCCTGAAACAGTTACTTGGAGCTCACATGTGCTGAACACAACCTGTCCTATGATAAAGCGAGACTTTTTCACTCCTTCAATATTCTCCCAGCTTAAACAAAACTGATGGTTGTTCTTGCAAATTTTGCTTTCTCATTATTGAAGCACTGTGCCACAGAGAATAGGTAGTTTGCTACATAGTGAAATCTCCATTTTATAACAATGCACAAGTAGATCTCACATCACCCTCTTAACGGTAATGGTAGAAACATCAAATATTGAACTTAATAATTGGATGTTTAAATTGCACAAACTCCCAGAAAAAGACAAAAGGCAAGTCCTCATACTACCTCTTCACATGTGTAATTCAAATCAATGGTTTTCATTCTCAAACTCTCAAAGTGCAATCAAAGCTGAGGGTCTCGAAATATTTTCAGCTCATACCTGTCCTTTTGAATATGAATACTACACAAGGCAGTGTGCATTATGATAATACCCTTCAATTACCCAAGATATCTGCATATCCATCTCCTCTACTTCTTGTAATGCAGTGAAGAGGAGCATTACACTTCTGAGGGCACTGTACATGAGAGCAGCGTGAATGTTGGATCATCACTTCTCTCCTGCCTCTCATAGCTGTTCGCTTAGTATCAGCATTCATGCCTTGTTTCAATCGATATCAATTAATTATCACGAGCACTCTGAAATGATAAATGCTTTTTATCTATCACAAATCAGTGCCTTCTCTGTTACCGTGCTAACATTTCCCTCATCGTCTAGTCACTGTGGACAATTTAAATTGAAGATGCATGATGAAGGAGAATCAATATTAGTGGTGGTCAGAGTAAAGGGGAGTGTGATATCTGTGACAAAGATTTTTTAAAAGGTTATACCATCAACAACTCAAATTTTATTACAGTCAATCACAAACAAAGTGACCAGCATTGATTGCAACACAACGAGCCGTGCACGTCTTCTGTGCTGCCATAAATCACGACTACTGTAATTCTTGGACTTTGCTGAGGACAGAATGTTCATTTAGAGGTTAATCTGTACACGCTGACCATGTTTTCATGGTTGTAGCTCATGTCTCATACTGAGTACGCACTATCCTCTGTGACCTTGTGTCCGAGAACCCAGTGGCCTGCTGTGGGTGGTGTCTGACCCCAGGGCAGAGTGTACAGGGTGAGTGTGACAGGCAGCACCTCTCCTTGATGCTATACCTTTGACATTTGTTTGAAAGCTCAGCTTTGGAGTAGAAACATAAATCTTTAGAGATGCTAACAGCCACTCTAACATCCAGTATAAGCTTTGCTTTGCTTTGAAGTGAAAAGCTATTTGAATTCAAACATAACTGGCTTGATGGCAAACAAGAAAGAAAATGTCACCTACTTTAGTGGTGGTGTAAAAAAACCACTCCGATTCTCTGTCAGTAATTTTCCGCATTAAAAATCTTAGAAGTGCACAAGAATTATCAGGGCCTTTATGATTGCTCATGAGATTTGATTATTATTGCAACTTTAATCTCTGCAAAGAGTTATCTGCATATGAATATGCAAAATCCATAAGCACGGGACTAGAAGCTTTCTGTTTCTGTTCTGCAGACAAGGCAGGTTTGAGCAGGCGTCGGTTACATCCAGGTAAAAAATTTTTTGAAAGTCAAGAATGGTGTGCATTTGTTAAACTTGAAAAAGCTAAATCCTCCAATTATGCAATGCCGAAACAAAAACATTAACCGTTGTCTGGTCATTTATTGTATTTATCGTTGTTCATGAATTGACTGACCGATGAAACAGGAAACCTTGAATCAGATGTCCTCTTGTCCTGTCAGAAATCCTAAAATATTGTCCTGACAGGTGAAGTCTGTTAGACTAGCCATTTGGTTTCTAGTGTGCTGCATTAAGATCCACTTTCTACCAATTTATATCTTATTATTAACCATTTTAATAGGTAGGTGGTGGCAGTTTAACCTAGAGTGTAAGTTTAGTCCAATGGTTGCCAAACCAGGAACTGAGCCCCTCCAAATGGCCACTAGATAATTACTGAGGGGTCATACCATGATTAATGTTGTTGTTAAGAAGAAACAGTAGTTTGCTACAATGTGTAGCTCATTGTTTGTTTGTGGTAGATTTGGGTGTGTGGGGTGTTTCTCTAAAAATTTTTATCTTTTTGTTTTTACAAAAGAAAAATAGCTAAATAAAAATAAGACATGTTTACCGCTCTGGACCTTGAACCTTTAAATTGAAAGAAAAATATTCTGCTAAGTAGCTAGCAACTGCTCTATCATGCAGAAAAATGTGACACAATAAAAAAGATGCAATTTTTACTCTCTATAATCATATATATGCAATATATAAGTAACTTAAAAATACATTAAGTAAAATGCAGAACTGAGCCACTTTGCAGTGCTACATATTACAGTGTGCATCAGTTTGTTTCTCACAAATGGAGCAAAAATAATTAAAGTTGTAATTAAATTTGTTCTGTCATTATTGACATTGTAAAAACAAGTTGGAATAAGTGCCTTCAGAATGAGTCTAAACTCACTGACACTGATATATGCTGATGAAATGTGTTTTTTTTTTTTCTATAATTACCAGTCGTACCGTAGAAACCATCAGGGATGGAGAGAGCTCTATTCCTATATTCCAATAAATAAATGTCATTACGCTTGAAGGGGTCAAAAGTTTTTATTTTGCTTTTAATGCCAAGAACCCTGCATGTTGTTTCTGCATTTCCTCCACAGAGCACGTTTAGGTCTCTGTGCATATTTACCTAATTTGGATGGAATAGATTGTTCACAATGGTCTAATTACCATAATTATACATGTTACTATGGAAACCTACAAGTCCAGGTCCGATTCACTGTGTTTTACCTCCCAGACAGTTTTAATTGTTGTGATGTGAGATAAGAAATGGCCGTTGGCATTTTCAGAACTATTCCACCATTGCCTTTTAGCAGCTGCCTTAATTTCACTTTGTGTCAGCCGCAGCCGTGTTCAGTATACACTCCAACACCCACACACCTGTCGGTGAACGCGCTCTCATTATTCCAGCAGAAGAGGAATATGTAAACTTTGCTTGATGCAATGTCATTTTGTGATATAACCTTAATTTCAAATCCACTTAATTCAGTTAATAAGTCACTAATCTAATAAAAATATAGTATGTTTACAATTTTACAAATTAAATAAATGAATCTAAGTGAAGTTGACTTTTACGCTACGTTTTAAAAATTGTATATAATTTGATGGAAAGCTTAGTCCCCCTAAAGTTGTGTTGCTTGAGTTGTCCATAATAAAGTCAGCAAACCTTTACCTGTATATCTTTTGAAATAACTGAAATAATTAAACTATAATAGAATGAACTCTCTTTCCAATTACAGCCTTTTTTATTGAAAAAGGAAAAAGTAATTTAAGCGGTCTAATTGAAAATATATCTCACATTCCGCATTAAAATTCCTCGTATTCCTCAACTTTATGCAGAAGTTGTCACACCCTGTGGCTCCCAGGCCTTCACAGGACTTTGTGTTGAGTGTCCTCTGATTGTTTTGCCCCGCAGAGGACGCAACTCAGATCCACACATCTAAGACAACGGATCTCTATCAGTCATGGTAGTTGGAGTCAGGGCCCCGACACATCCCTCACTATTTCAGAGGTATTGATCATTTAATTACACAATATGGGTCAGATTTCCCATGATAGATGACACTGTAAATGGAAAACAAAAAGACAAATTTGGTAACAATAAATGCAAGCAGGCAAAAAATGGCAATAAATTACAACTGAAGGAAGTTGGAGAGTGGCTGTACAGTACAAAGAAAATGTAAGGACTTTTAAATGTTTCTGATTTTGCACTGTATTTTAATGGGATCTTGTGAACTTTTCAGACTCAAGGGATTATAGCAGGATTATACACAGGACACCAGTGAATGTACTGGTGACTACTTTTACTCAAGTTCTTTACTGAGGTACTTGTGCTTTCGGTACAGTTTTTATACGACTTAAGCACTAACTAATATAAAGATGTACAATAATATGATAATGTACTACATTTATTGGACAGCTCCATCTAGTCATATTTTAAAAAAACACATTATCAGCTTAATAAATATTATGCAGTATATAGCCAAAAATAGAGAGTGTGCTCCACCTCCATTAGCTACACCCTAAAAGCTTGAATGATAAAACCATTAATATTTACATAATTTCAAAGATGCCATTAAGAATGAAAAGTACCTTTGCATTTCAGAGAGCATTTTTTGGTAACTTAAATTTTGATACCAGTACTTAAAGTTGGTTTGTACACAGAATCCAGCAAAAAATTGTGCTATAACTCTTAAAGTAATAGTTTCCCTCAAATGAACATTGATGTAACTGAGTGTAATATTGCAACTTGTCAAAAGCTTGGTATATAAACTCCTCCCTGACTTGTGCGTGTGTGTGTGTGTGTGCGTGCGTGCGTGTGTGTGTGGTGGAATCACTGTAGGCCTTATCAGATCCAGTTCCTCGTCGGTGGGATCGCTTGTGAAAAGCTTACATAAATTTGCGGCTACTCATCACTCGTGTGCTACCTGTGAAGTAAAAGTGACGGCATATTGTGGGAACGGTGAAATCTTAGCTCTGTTATTTATGCGCTCTGTCTCTCTGTCTCCCTCAGCTGTGCTATTTTCTGCTCTCCCTCTGCAGCACGGCCCTCGCTCAGGCTAGCTTGGGCTCCCAGCTCTAATTCTACTGCACTTGCCGACGTCCTTCATTTGACCTTGCTGCATCATGATGCCCTCTGACGCCATACTGCTGTGGCCTTGCTGTGCCCGCTCCCCCCCACCCCCACTTCAGATTGACAGCGCATTGTTACAGACACACATAAACACACACTACCATTCTGCTAATCAATAGTGCATTGGGCTCCAGGTCAACAGAGGGAATTAACTGAGCATGCCCAATCATTTTGGAGGTGGGGGCACTGGTAAGAAACAATCCCTCTGTGTGTATGTATTTTCAGTAATGAGTACAGTGCAAAGGCTATATATTTTGATGATGACCTGTTGTTCACTGCGCAGGGTTGTGTTTCTCTACGTGGGTTGTTTGAGCCTGTGAATGGTGATGGCACTATGGAGGCTCCTAAACCTCTTCTATAGAGGTTACACTTGTATCATCTCATCCTCCCCCTCCACCTCGCTGTGCCTTGCTGTTGAACAGGAGTACGTAACACACGTGTGCATTTTTCTACCTACCTTAACTAGAAACAGAAACTGCCCATTTCTGTGCAACTTCTTGCAGCATTGCATTTTAGTTCTCTCTGTAATTAACTGCTACGTACAGAGTATGTGCCTCTGTAGTACAGTTAAAACACACACACAATCATCAAGTCAGTTGTTGACAGTGTAAATTTTGTACTTTAAACTGCAGAAAATGTGTTTTTAAGCTTGTTTGACTACAGAAAGTAACTGTGTTTCACAGGCGCATGGGTGCAGCATGTTATGTAGAGCATAAAAATGCTGGATTTAATATAGGAGAACATGAGTACATTTTAACAGTATTCATTCTGGACCTGCATCTGTATAAAAGGCTGACCAGTGAGACAGAAAAGAGTGCATGGCATTCTGCTCTATCTCTACCGCTCCATTCCACTCATCTGTCTCCCAGGGCCAGAGTCAGAGCGGCGGGATCAAAAGTAAAATCAGAGCGGAGAGCTGTATCCAATCATGTCAGTCGGAGAGGTCTCTCCTTCTACTGTAGTCTGGCAACGTCCAGGGCTGAGGGCACTGATCTCTATCAACGAGGATAAATTCAGTCAAGCCGCTAAAATGTGTGGCGGTGGACATCAAGTGATTTAAATCATTAAAATGAGGCCAGCTGCATCATGCAGTCAATGCACGCAGTGGGGGCATCCAGCAGCCTGGTACAGAGAGAAGAGTGCCATCATCTGGCCCCCGCTGATACATCCATCCTGCTGCAGAGTGCATGTGTGTGGAGAGATGCAGCAGCAGATCTGTGCAAGCTGTAGTGTAGGCATTTGGTGTGTATGGTCATGAAATAATGGGTGTTTGGTTGATATTGCTGTCAAACTCCTGAAACACTCAGACCCATCTGAAAATTACAGTTGGTACCTTTGAGTCCAAGTTTCCAGCCTCTACACATTTAGAGTGTGCCTCCATCATCAAAGTGTTGCTTCCACGTGAGGCCCATTCCATGTGATCTGTGTAAATCGCACAATTATCAGGGCAGATTGAGGGAGGATTTTCTGTTTTCAGGAGAAAATGCACACAAGTCTGGCAGCATCTCAAGAAGAAACCAACAGCTTTTAAGTAGAGACAGACAACAATCACACATCAACCGTTCCATTTCGCAAATAATAGAGCAGCCTTCTGCAACCATTATATGGGCCTGAGAGGGAGAGTGTGTGTGCCTTGTATAATTGTAGGGTTACAGATGTATGTTTGTATTCAATCTGCTCATTCTAAAGGTTGTGAGGTGCTGATTTACCTGTAAGTCTGTGATTGAAAAAGAAAATCACTACAAGCCTCTCAGACTCGTACTTGGGACAAAAAAATGCTTTTAGGGTGAAATTAACAGGCTTGTATTAGTGCTCAACTCAGATTTTGAGTTCATCTTTGACAACTGTCTACATTCTGCAGCCTACTCAAGCGTTGCCTTGTTCAAGCTTCATTTATATATTTTTCGCCTTTATTGATGGGAAGTTGTATCAAGACGGACGAGAGTGGGTGGGGATGACACACAGCAAAAAGTCTGGGGTAGGCTTGAACCCCAGTCCCTGCAGAAGCCTTCAGTATGTGGGTCGACCCGCTCAACCATGTGATGTATAGCAATGCCTCAGATTAAAACTTTATCAAGTGTAAAATAATTAAAGGAGTCTCTCGTTATGCATACTTGCATCTTTTCTTTGTCACTCCGTGTCACACATACTGCTAAAAGATAAACAGAAGCACAGCGCTGCATGTCCAATTCAGAAACGCTTTGAAAAACAGACTCCATGAAATCTCGGCTTCTCCTCCAAACCACGAGAACGAAAACAAACAGGTGGCATTATCAGTGACATACCCGACAACTAAAACACACAGGACTATCTAAGTCAATCAGCAATCACATCTGTCCTGACCATAAACACACCGATTATACACGCCAGGCGGTGTCAGTGTAAACAATGCAGAACAATACACTCTGCATTTCGAGCTGCACTGGCTCCTCTGATTGGCTGAATCGATCGTCGGAGGCATTTGATGTTATAGGAGGAGAGGCAAGGCATATTGATTGGAGGATAATCAGAGTCAAGCTGGCTTGGTCCTCTTCAATAATTCAAAGGAAGGATTTGGGTGAGATTCCCTTAGATCGGAGGTGTGATGTACATTTCATAGCCTGAGAGTTGGGTAGCAGCACAGGAGCAGGGAGGTGTGTGTGTGTGTGTGTGTGTGTGTGTGGGAGAGAGAGAGACAGAGTGTAAGATTGAAATGAGGGAGCGAGGGATGGGTATGGCAGTCACGTGTGCCCAAACATGAGATACCCTTTGAACCAGTAGCCCCATAAGCAACAGCAGTGTTGTTTTAATGTTGTTTTAACATTGTTCTGCATCTGTTACAAAAAATGAAAACTCAGGAAAAATGCTATAAATATTTTGCATGTCATATAAATGTGTGTCCTCATTTGTGCGCTTGTGCTCTTGATTTAATGCACATGTTTTCTTCTTTGGAGGCTTTTTCCAACATTCTTGATCCAGAATGTATTGCAAACTGAGTTTACCTCACCCAGAGGACCTTACACTGCAATCCAACCATTGATTTTCCTCTAACACCTTCAGCTCTGATTGTGTGACTAAGCCAGTTTTACCAGCCATGACATTCCTGTGAAAAATAGAACAAGCATAAACATTTTATCTTTTTTCTTCACTGAACGTTGCAAATTCCCGATCAACACACTGCCGTTGGAATCTGAATCAGATTAGTGTTGAACTTGTATAATCCACATCAAATTAACAGCATGTCAAATCCATTACACTTTGTTCGATTGCTTGGATGTGGAATTTTGTAGTTTAGTTAATGTAGTCCTTTATCATTTTAATTTGAAAAAAAAAAAGATTTCCTGCCTTAAACAATATCCTTTTAGATCTGCCATACTGGAAAATGGTTTCTAAATAATTTAAATAACTTCAAATGTTCACAGAGTATTTCACAGAACCACCACACCAGTACCATCCCATGAATAAATCAGTTAACTGTTTATTATTTTGATAGCCATGCAAATATGCACAGCTTGCATGGGTTAACAAGACTCCAAAAGTTAGTAAGCTACCGGCCAGATTCAGAATACTGCCAAAAGAAAAGTAACAGAATTTAAATATTTAAAAGTGAGAATTTTAGATGAACACGTCTGGAGAAAAAGGAATCATAAATCACTAACAAAGCCTGCAATGTGCAAGAAATTGGCAATATTTCATAAGGTTTTTGAGCCCCTTTCTAACAATCTCAAAGAAATGGGAATTTGGGGGATCTTTGTAAAGGTCGAGGTCAATCCCCAGTGCTGCTTTATGTATTGTTAAAATTATGTCCTTTTTTAACTTAGTGATGGGGAGTGAGGGTTTATATCACACTATGTTACTATATTATGTTTTGTTGAAATGTATTTATTTAAACTCAAACTAAATAATATGTCTTTAATAATCAGTAAATATTAACCAAAATATCTGATCATTTCTAATAAATGATGGAGGTGAGCTCAGTTTTTGCTGAAAGCCTTAGTTTATTAGTTGACTCATGTATTTCCTGTGTGTCAAACTTGTTGCAAAGACAATGAGTTTCAAGACTTATTTAAACAATACTTAATAACTAGTAGCACACTTAATGTATAGTACAGCAGAAGTAAATTATAAGACAATCAAAATGCTGCAACACCCTTAAAACAAAGTTAGATGTGATGTGTATACAGCTGCAGATAACCTGGGAACCCATGCAGAAAATTAACAATATAATATTTAAAGAAAAAAGAGAAAAAAAGAGCTATGTTTTCACAGCAGGCAATGTGTAAATTAATTAGTACATGCAAAGTTAAGAATGTAGGAGTTGTGTGAAAAAAAAATAAGCCAAGAGGCTTTGTAAAGATATGATTTATGGAAAATAATTTTAGGGGGAGGTTGATATCACCCATGCAGAAAGCTGTGAACCACCCTCTGCTGAGAGTCTTAAAAATATTTGGATTGAGACCATTACTGTGTGGAATACATCAGTTTCAGACTGTTGCTTAGAAATGCTGCACCTTTTGAAGCCCAGTTCAAGGTGTGGTGAAGGTCTGCGGAAGCTTTAGCATCTTTGTGTTTTATATCGAGCATGACCTGTCCTGTGGATCTATGTCTCGCTGGTCATATGTGTCTGGAATCAAGCTGCGGTGCTGCTTCTGTAGCCCAGCAAAAGGTCACACAGGGGGCTTTCTCCACAAAAGTGTGTTTTTTTTTCTCCCGACGCTTATCTCCTAATCACTGCAATTACCATGGCAGCGTCTGTTGTTTGTTTGCTGAAATGGTGCATTAGACTGTTTGTATCCCGCTGACCGGTGCAGACATGCCAGCCGGGTGTCCTGGGAGGGACACTGCAGACAGTGAGGATGCTGACTGCAGATGTGGGGATCTACAGTGTATATCAAGGCTAACAGGATGCCCCATGTCATCATCATCATCATCATCATCATATGTTGATTATGTTTCTCTCTGTGTGTTTCTCTGCATCTGTCTTCCTCACTCAATCACAGTGAGGCACACAGCACTGAGGGACTGTGCGCCAGGTCAAGTCTCATACATCATTATACACTATACGCCATTCATCAGTGATGTCGATTAAATGTATTGAGCAGTTAAAGTCATTACCTAATATTTTTACCTCAAGCCCCCTGCTGTATATTCCTCCTCTTTTTAAAAAAAATTGTCACCAAATCCTCCTTTCGTCTGTCTTTTTTGTCTTCATGCCAGGTTTTTTTTTTAATCTACCCCTGTGTCTTGTGATATCTTGTTCTTTTGCTGCCGCTCTTGTCTTGTTCAGCCTGTGACACAAGCCCCAGCCCACTCACTATTTGAGGAAAGGAGGTGAGTCTGTAGTGAAACGTCCTTTCCTGTGCTCTTTGTCACCTCTTACCTGGAATCACATCTCCATACACACTAATTATCCCATTTGATGAGAACTGGGTCCCCAGCTCTAGAAGGTAGATGCAGGCTTCTCTCCCCTCACCATTACTGCAGGAGATACCTGGCTAATTATAGCCCCATACTGCTGTAATAGATACAGACCTGGATGCCAGGGTGACTGGGAGGGGCAGACATTGCTGGAAAGGAGGTTTAACAAAGGAATCTGACTGCTTTTCAGACTGTGTAAAAGACATCAGCTCTGCATGAGGATAGAGAGGTTGTTTTTTTTTAGTGTGTAAACTCAGAATTTTTATGTCTCATTTTATATTCTTGTTGGAGATTTGTAGGTAACATTTTCACCAAAATATTTCAGCCTTTATAATTCTGTGGTTTTACCAGGTGTATTTTTCAGTTTTCTGTGCAATATAGAAACTGTGTTTAGTCCGTGCATTCTCATAACACAGTGTGTGATGTAAATATCCAAAATAGACTCCACAGTTTATTATTTTTTGGGGGGGAGATGAAGGAGGTGGTGCCAATATTAGCTTTAGCATTTCTGTATTCCTACCTACACAGTGCAAAGCTTCAGGTTCAATACAGATTGACCTTGATATGAAGTCTGTAGGTGAGCTGCAAGGCAGGTTTCTCTCTCTCACACACACACACAATGTACTGTGTGTGTGTGATTGTGTGCATGCTCTCAGCCTCTCTGACCCAGCATGTCCTCCTTCCATCATCTCCATTTTTTACTCTCATCACAGTAATGATTCTCCGCGCTGCCTCTTTCGGTTTATGCAGCATCATTCACAAACATCATACAGTCCTCCTCCTCATCCTCTTCCCCTCACTCATCCCCCTGTCCTTTCATTCTTTTGAAGTCCTCGATTCACGTATATTTCCGCTGAAGTGCTCCTATATGTCAGCCGACCAGCCAGAGAGACAAAGACAGGCCTGAGTTAATTACCTATCATTTAGAGCAGATGGTTGCAGATGATATGTAAATGTGTGTGTGTGTGTTTATGGGATTGTTTATATGGCTACATATATGTGTTCCCACACACAACACTTTACTTATGTTTGTGTATCAAAGAAGATGTTTTCAAATATATTTATATAATATGATATGGATTGTTTTATTCCACCTAGATAAAGTGTTAATGACTGAGATCATCATTATAGGTTGCAATTTTTCTGCAGTTACTCATAGCCTCCTTCAAGCTGCCCGTATGTTCATTTAAATTTCTGTTTAACATCCTGTTTCTTCATCTTAGAATTAAACTACTGCGTTGCACATTTGCTTTGAATTATTGGAGACCCACATTTGTGCTTTAATTGTTTTACACGTAGCCCATATAAAAATGCACAAGCCTTTTTAGCAAATATGGGCTATAGAGCCATCTGACTGAAGCTGGGTCATAATGAGTCAACTGAGACATTTGCTTTTCACTCCTTGTTTAACAGCTTTTTTTTTTTTTTTTTTTTGGTGGCACTTTCACTGAATCTAAAGAGATTTTTCTTTTTGAAACATGCTTTTTTTACTCCAGTCATGAGCTGCTCTGTGCTCTTTCTTAGCACGAAGCACCAGCCATTGTAAATCGATGATGAATGTGCAGTGAATCAGACATATATGTTACAGTGCAGTCCGTGACACAGGAAGGAATATAACCACAGAGGGAGGGCAGCAGTGAGGGGGAGATGGGGGAGGGGTGTGGCCAGATCAATAGTACTGCTCAAAAAAGACTTCACACTGTAAATCTGTGTTCTCTGTGCCAACATTTTCTCAGCAGCAAGTGTATGAATTGCAGTGTATATCCAAGCTATAATGTGCCCCTTTGTGCATTGTACAGTAGCTATTGCAGTGTGTGAGAAATAATGTGTGTATGTTTATTCTCCACCAACACACCCAGCAGGGATCTGTGAATATAGTCAGCATGTGTGACTGTAAGTTTGCAATGCCACAGATGGAGAGACACTAATTTACTCATTATGGGGATTTAATATGAGAGAGTAGTGCTGCAATGATCAGAAGTAACTAATACACATCATCGCGATTCACTCTGTTTCAGCTTGACCTTCAGTTTGAGCTTCACACTTTGAACCATCCACTCTGTGTCACACTGTACTTAATAAAGGCTGAAAAATTAGAGAAATCTTTCTTACTTTATTTCCTCAGATTAATTTTTTTTATGCTCGGACCTGACACAATCAGTGCAGCAGGAGCAGCAGCAAATGGAGCCCATTCACATGATGGTTAGTCCCCTATTGGCTCCCTGGTGAGCGAAGCTCTTTCACAAAAGTTAACGCTGCTTCAGGCCTTTCATGGCATGATGGGAAACGAGAGCTGTTTGACTTCATATGATTAAAGAGTGTTTATTAATTTAAGACTACTGTAGTGCTGCTGCTCCACCATCATATTAAAATCAGATAATATTTTGAATTATGCTTAGTAAAAATATTAAATTAGGAACTGTGCAAATCTGTTTAACACTGTCAAGCAAAGTAGAACAATCAGTCTTGTTCATATGACAGGAATTATAAAGTATATTTTTTATTGGTGAAATTTTTTTATTTCATGAAATCAAATAGAATTGTTAGATAAATCAGCAAAATGTGAATATTCAGTATCACCTGTATATAGACAAATTCAGCACTGAATCAGCATTGTGTGCTCAGGATCAGACTGTGGCTGCTAGAAAATGGAACCAGCCATCTGTGAGTTTTATGTTATAACAAGGAGGCCCCCTACTGGTAACAAGAGTCTCTGCACAAGCACATTTAAGGCTCTTTATTGCTGGTCCATATGGATCTTTCAGTTATTTTCCACTGTTTAAGAGCAGTTGTTGTAATAAAGTTGGATTGCAGGGTGATGAAAACACTGGTGTGATTTTAATTTTACATTCTGGAGGTCCTGACGCAGTTGAATAAAGAAAATGCTGGATTGTGCCCAGGACATCCCTGCAATTAGCTTCATTATGTGTTTTTCACTCTAAATATATCCACTCCTAAATAAAATGTCCTATTGTCTTCAGATTATAGTGACCTCATTTGGAAATGAATAGCACCACACAATGAAATGAAAGAGGACTGTGGCTAACCTTAGGCTTTGGGTAACCACATCCAAGCTATGGATCTGTAGGGTAGTCTGCTCTTACATTTGAGAGTTACTGACTCCGTATGCTAATTTTGATGCATATTTTTGCTTTTTCCTCACAGAGATACAGAGGATCTCTTGAATCCCCCTGTGGAGAAAAGTGTGTGCATCTTTGATCTGGTCTTACTCGTGGTCTGTTTCGCTCCCAAAGTAGAAACCCATTACATACACTTTGTGTCCAGATACACTTGTCATGCAACGGCAATCAGAGGTGTGGGTGATGCCTCCAGAACCTGCATTAATATGCATGAGAGTGGAAGCTTCCCTATGATGTAATTGCAGTAGCGGCGAAGGTCAGTGCCTTTGCCCAGCGTCTGCACAATATCAAAGCCCAGATGTAGACAAACCACTTAGGTTTCTTTATGGTAATCTTCATGCATTTTGAAGACTGTGGATGCCTCTGCTGATAGGGGTATAAAAATAGATGAAAATCTGCTTTAATTGTGTTATCACCAGACTTTTTATGCTCTCAGGGGTCTGACTCTCACATTACATTGTTACACTCTCATGTTCTCTGCTTGGACACACATCACAGTGGACCTTTGATCCAAGCAGTAAAGCTGTTTACAAGCCTCCCACCCAGCCATGTGGTCCTATTCTCATGGCTCTCCTGGTTCTGAATATAATGGATCAAACCTTTTATTCATATTCCAGCTCCTTCCCTGATTTAGCCCCAAGGATTTTACTGCATATCAAAGCAAAGCACCCAAAACTGGTAGTCAATACAGACCTTTTCCTGCATTATAAAATGTATGCCTTGTAAATAAAATCCAGTAATTTTCCCATTGTTGTGAGTGAATCATCCTGTGCTGACTTGATGCAGTTTCAGTTATTCTCTCTGTATTGCTTTGGGCCCTGTGAATCCCTCCCTGCTACAGCTGATTGATAGAACCAGGACAGGCAGCAGCTCCTATCACATAGCTATGACTGCTATTAGACCCAGTTCTGTCACAGCATGCGCCTTTCCTTTAAAGAACAACAATATGTATTACAGTATTTAAAATGGTATCAAACTTGTTCGTGAGGTATTTAGAGAGTTTTCAGTCAGTCTTCATCAAAAAGGCTGTTGAAATGTAAGTCAGCTAAACCCAACAGGCAAACTCTCAACTTTATGACCACTGTGTAAAATAATTCAATTCAATGCGCTCATCTCATACAGTAAAAGCTCTGGTCTTGAAGTATGTTTGGGCTGAATATTTTACAGCTGTTACTTACACTGTCCTTTTATGCAAAAATCACAGTGGCCACTGGCACTGTAGACAGAACCAGTCAGCCAAAAGGTCCAAGGGTCGACTAGATGGCTTTGAGAAGAGTGAAAATTGAGTCATTAGCAGTTAGATTTCTTCAATAAAATGCAGTGCTGTTACTGTTACTGTAGTGATGCACAGGCAAAGTAGAAAGTTGTACTTCTAGAGCTTGACAAGTTGCTTGAATCATAAAGAAGTAAAATACAATTGTTGTTTAGTTCCGGTGCTCAACAGCTGAAGGTCTTGTGTCTCTTAGAGCTGTAAATAGTATGATAGCAGACTGAAAGTGGGGAAAAAACGAGACATATTGTTGAAATTCCTTTTATTTTCCTGAAGATATTTTCAGGCTGTTTGTCATCTGTTTTGTAAATCATTAGCTTATTAAATCTGAATGTTTTAAGAATGTGCTTGTATTTCAAGCTAAGACAGGTAAAAAAAAAAAAAAAGTTGTGGTTTTAATAAATTATTAGCCTATAGTTTACACGTTTGGCCAAGTTGAGATCAAATTTTTTCTGTATGTTGCATTCTTGTGTGTGGCAGTTTATGTTTGCAAAGTTTGCTAACAGGCTGATATTTGCCATCATATCAGACATTCCTAAAAGTTCACCCAATGGTGGTGTTAGAGTCTTTAAGGTATTGAGATACAAGATATGGTCATTGCAATCAATCAAGATATATGAATAAAGTCAAAGGATCCCCAGTCAAAATGAATCCTCTGAATACCATGAATCTCTGCCATTCACAGGTAGACACTGCTCTCGTGGCTAAAAATTAACAATCCTCCCTCATTGTGCCAGATGGCTTTAAGATAAGGCATTTCTGAGAGGGAATAGGTATCCAGTTCTGTGGGAATCCCCCTGAGTTAGCAGCATAGTGGGACACTTCCTGTACAGTACAAACTAAGAAGCTTTCCTTGAGCCCCTGTCACCACTAATAACCAAAGTGGTCTTGCAGAGTGCTCCCCTAGGGCTGGTTGACCATGCAAGGATGGGAGGAGGTGATGTTCAGAGGGGTGGGAATTGGGAGGGTGTTAGCTGATGCCTTTCAGACTGTCTCAGCTCATTTAGCTTAAGGGCAAAGCCAATCCATTTCTCTCATGTAGAAATAAGGTTCATCAACTCTGCTGTGTTCAGAGATGAGTGGACAGTGAGAGCACAGAAACAAGGAATGGGTAACATACACGAATGGACACTGAGACCAAAAGACAAAAATCCAGATAGACACGCAAGCAAATATTCAGAGGCTTGCCGAGAGGCCTCGGGGCCTTCTGGGTATGCCCCACTGCTGACATCAGCAGAGGCAGAGCAACCTCCACAAAGAACGATAAACCAGAAACGGAGAAGGAGAGGAAGAAGAGAAGGGAGGGGCAAAGAAGAGAGAAGACGGAGGAGGAGGGGATAATAATGGGGGTACAACACTTGTAATCGGATCATTGGCTACAGTGGGTTGAGTCAATGTGATCAATAGAAACTGCTCATGAAGCAGAGAGCTTTTAATGGCCCTTAAGCTTCTTCAGACCTGAACAGGAGGGTGAGGAGAAGAAGTCACAGGAGCAGCAGCAGCCTGCATCACGGCATCACATTACACAATCAACTTGCATATGCACTTACATTTCCTCTATGTATATATATGTGTGTATATATATATATATATATATATATATATATATATATATATATATATATATATATATGTATATATGTGTGTGTGTGTGTGTGTGTGTGTGTGTATATATATATATATATATATATATATATATAAAAATGTGTGTGTGTGTGTGTATATATATATATATATATATATATATATATATATATATATATATATATATATATATATATATATGAGTGGAAATGTAAGTGCATGTGCATGTGTATGTGTCATCATATAGACACGCAATATACATGCACAGCTGAGTATAAAGTCCCAGCCGGGGGCTCCCCAGACTTTAGGACTCAGGAGCGAGCATGTCATATTTCATTCCTTGGCACCTATTCATTTCATTTCAAATGCATTACATTTCAGACCTTTCCATTCTGTGATACCCCCTGCAATGCAAAGCCTTGGTTTGAGCATACCATCCAAGCACAGGACACATTCCAACCTTTGAATTCAATAAGCAGCCTGCCCACAGCTTGAGTGTCTCCAGTCATCAGCACAGAACAGAGCGCACAGTCCAAATATGAAGTATACTGTTGATGTGGTACCAAATCTTTGGACGCAGTGCTTTCTCGCATTCCTTCGGTTCATATATTGCCTTCATCTTCTCCATAGATGGAAGATTCATATTTATGAGACGTGTTGCTGGTGTCCAAGTTCCCAGAACAGCAGTAAAGCATAATGAACATACAGAAAAGATATTAGTACGTAATAAGCCACAGCAGCATAGCTGCTCTGACCTGTCCCTAAAATATAGAATGAATTGACAATAATCTGGAACGTGAGGGCAGAAGCAGGACTGCGCATGACCTACTAGGAAATGAATGGCCATGGCCAGATGTATATGTTCAGATAGTGTTAGATGAGAGGCCTCTATTTTTTTTAAAATTTTTTCAGACACATGCACTCATTATAGCATTATAAGGAACAGTTCCTGTGTACTTTGCCACATTATGGGCACACAAGGAAAATATTTTTCTTATCCAGGGAGTTACATTAACATTGATTTGATAGTTCTGATTGTTGCTGGGAAACATTTGAACAGATTAATGGCCCTGAATTATTCCCTGTTGCTTTAAGAGCTGCACAGATGCACCACATAAGCATTTCATTTGTGCAGAAAATATAAAGTTGTGATGAGTGCTTTTACTGATTGCTGACTACCACGCTGCATTATTCACTGTAATGTCTGAATAGCTTCATAAATCAGTTGAAAATAGAGAACTCTGAAGGTAAAGCTTTGCCCTGAGATTTAAGGCATTGTGTTAACAACATGTTTTACACATAGTTGCCATCAAGTCATTCAAATAATAGTGAATCAAGTGTAATATGCTGTATTTTAAAATGTGAAATAGGTGACAATTTTTTTTAAAAAATGAAAAAAAAACCCTGAATAAATGGAGAAACACAATTGCAGATGTCACCACATAAGTGCGCTACATGGTATTGTTAAACAGTTAGTATCCAGTCATGCTCTTTGGCTTTTATTAAAAAAACATTGCAGTGTAACCATTATACATTCTTAAACATCTTACAGTGCAGTGCAATGAAAAATAAGACCTCAAGAACAATTAAATATTGTCCCTCCAGTTAATCCAAACTCGCACAATTGTGTAGGGACCAGTTGGCCCATCTCCGTCATGGTTCAAGATTTATGATGTTTACCAGGGCATGACTGCAGACAGTATATTGCCAGAGCACAGCAGTCCATGGTCAGGTTGGACCAAACATGTGAGGCAAAAAATGGAAAATGCAGTGCACCAAAGCCTCTACTGACAAGGCCATAACCATGAGGGAGATGGACTACCTGGTGCCTAAGGGTTGGTTTTGGTGCTAGATGGTACCATCAAGTCCATTGCACTATTCTGCTGGGAAAGATCTGCTGAAACGCACTGCCAAGATCCACCAGTTTGTTTTTATCAGCAGCAGCTCTGGTACTTTGTGAGCTTACACTGCACATGATTTTCCACTTTTTGCTTGCCATATTTGGATTCTCCAGCTGAACAGGCAAAAGAGTGAAAATGATACCCTAGAGAACTTTGTGAATGTTGTTGCACATTTTCTCTTGCATACTGGAAGTTATGACTAGTTTTCACCCTCTATCAGGTCCTGGCAATTGAAGATCAGGTGGAAAGGTTTTCTGATTGCCCATTATATTTGCAGTAAGTGCTTAGTCATTTGTAGATATCGCCTATGTCCTGTATGATCCCAATCTCAGTCAGCCTGACTGATGATGGATGTACATGCTAACTACTTCCGCGCTCAAATGAGCAGCTCTTAATGCTCTGTTTGAGTAGGACCATGTGAGGATAGTGGGTAAGCTCAGTCTATCATGCAACATCTCTGCTGCTGCATGCTCCCCCCAGACCCAGTTCTGTCTGCCTTGAGCAGGTCTGTTATCATCTGTATGAACTTGGCTACAAATGGTGAGAACTTTACTACAACGTTTACCGTGCACAAGAATCTTCTCACATCTTTGGACATGGACATATGGGCATGTATCTGTATGATTTTGGATTTCCTTCTGTGCACTATGAACCAATGCCTTGGAATGTGTGCATGACATGTTATTTCTCATTGTAACAGAATCTGCATCTGCAATTTCCTGATACATACAAAATTCTAAACACCCCCAGAAAGGTATTATGAACATAGTTAGCTTGCCTAATTATGTTCAGGTGCACCAGAATCCACAGGTGACATCAGGGTTTTGCTGACTGCAGGTAGAATGTATCTTTACTGGCAGATTGATTTAGGTGGTTTGGCTTTACATGAATTCTACACAGTTTTCTTAATCATGCCAATCATGACCTGTGGACCACTTTTCTGATCTATGACTCCCATATTCTCCATTGGAGTTCCTCTTTAACCTTGTCAATCAGCAGTCGTGGCACATGACGTGGCACTAACGAAGTGTAGGGCTTGGCTCCTTTCCTTAGCTCAGTTCTATATTCTCAGGCATTCCAGGCCTGTAAAGACCTTGGAGTGTAGCTGTTTGATGTCAGTCTCTTTTTCTGAATACTCTCAACTTTGCACATAACTGCACTGACTTGTTTTCTGTCAGGTCAAACGAGGAAATAGCCAGCATTTGTATTGCAAAAACAATTTGCTTTGCTGTCCAGGCCTTGTATTCTATGATGCTTTTGAACTGTCCACATACCTTTAGAGGGTTATAGCTCACGTTGTGTCTTTGTCATTTTGGTGGTGAGAATGCCGTGCTCTTAACATTATGCTCTTTAACAGTATTTGAAAGGCCGTCATGTCTGCAACAGTGTCCTGATTAAAAGGTTGTTTACCCTTTCAAGTTCAGTATTCTCTGCCATTGTTTTGACTGATCTCCTAGTCCACTTAGTGTTCTTGGTTCTTCAGTTTCACTCTGTCTGATATACATAGCCATTATTATGCACTTCTTCCATTCTACACCCGGTCCAGGTGAAAGGTTGTTCGGGGAATGTGATTTGTCCTTTTCATAACTTCTTTTAACCTTTACCATGTGCATTTTTTATTTTTGCTTTAATTTAGGACTTTCAGCATATTCACATTTGCATCTTTCTGACAGTTTTTAAGGGGGTCAGTTGTCTCACCCACAGTGGGTTGCTGTTTCTTGATTTCTTCATGTTGTCTGATATTTGTGACAAACTTCTGCCAGTGTTAGGTCATTATTCTTTTGAAGGCTGTCTGACAAGCTGTAGTAACTTAAACCTCCCACTAACTTATACCTAATTATTTCTTCCTGCAGTGCACCATATTGTCCAGATAGCTTATAAACTGCCAAGATTAAAGGTTTAGCTGATTCTCCTGGATGTTTACATCATCGTGTTGAATCAAGGACATTCATAGACTACATTTTTTAGTATATATTTAATAGAATAATCTTATACTTCATTGCACTTCTTGTGGTCTGCATCATTCAAAGGACAAAGTATCATAAGCAGTATCACCCACAAGTTAATGAGTTTATCTGATATTCCTCAAACCTTGCATTAAGTCAGTGTCTGCCCTTTAGTCTGGAAGACATGGTGTCCATGTTTTCCAAAAAAGAAGTTCAAATATCGATTTGTCTGACCACAGAACCCTTTTCCACTTTACCTCAGTTCATTTTAAGTGAGCTTTGGCCCAGAGATCACAGCAGCATTGCTGGATCATATTGACTATAAACACATACTGTAAATGATGAGATATTCAAGGTCTTGTTCTACAATTTTTAGATGCATTTTTTGTAAATTGGCAGCAGGATGGTGAGGTAGTTAGCACTGTTGCCTCACGAGCAGGTCCTAGGTTTGAATCCACAATCTGGCCAGGGCCTTTCTGTGTGAAGTTTGCATGTTCTTCCCGTGTCTGCGTGGGTTCTCTCTGGGTACTCCAGCTTCCTTCCACGGTCAGTTAGTGGGGTTAGGTTGATTGGTGATTCTAAATTGCCCACAGGTGTGAATGTGAGTGTAAATGTTTCTCTGTGTTAGCCCTGCAATAGACTGGTGACCTGTCCAGGGTGTACCCTGCCTCTCACCCTATGACAGCTGGAATAGGCCCCAGCAACCCTGAATTGAATAAGTGGACGAAAATGGATAGGTGGAGTTTTTTTGCAGATCGCTGAACCTCTGCCCATCTTTACTTCTGAGAAACTGCCTCGGATGCTCAATCATGGTACCAACCATTTGCCAGTTAACCTAATTAGTTGCAAAATGTCCCTTCAGTTGTTACAGTACTTTTTAGAGCCACTTACTTTTCCAGCCTTTTGTCACCCCGGTCCCACCATTTTTTGAGACATGTTCTGGCCATCAAATTCAAAATGAACTAATATTTTTTTTAATGGTACATTTTTGTAGTTTAAACATATGATATGCTTTCCATGTTCCATTTTCTATTGTGTGATTTATGAGATTTGCAAATCACTGCATTGTTTTTATTTACAGTCCCGTGAAAAAGTATTTTCCCCCTTTGCAGATTTTGTTTAGCTTTATTTGCATATTTGTCACACGTAAATGTTTCAGATCATCAAACAAATTGTAATATTAGACAGAGATATATTTACCCGAGTAAATACAAAATACTGTTTTTGAATGATGATTTCATTATTTTATCCCTTTTCAGTAAGCTTTGTCATTTTCCCATAAGGCACAATGCACTAGACCTAGATCAGCTAAATGAGACGCTGTTTTAGTCAAAATGTCTGATATGAAAAATGACTATTGGATCAGAAAATTCTTCTATAGTCTAAACATTCATTGTTTTGTTCAGTAAAACCCACAGTTTTAAAGGAAGAAAAAGTGACCAAAACACATTCTTGAGTGGTGTACCTTTAATAACATCATCATTTAGCAATATCTAAAAAGGGCAGGGAGCACATGATAGTCCTTGGCACCTTGCAGAGGTAGGTTTAAATCTGTTCGTCCTTGTTATGGATGGTGCCTCCCCGTGGACTTCAGAGATAATAACACTAACCACAATGCATTGCATAAATTGCCTTTGTATTTTTATTCTTTGCTCTAAGTACAGGTACAGATATAACAAAACTATATGAAATGTGATATATAAGATCTTTTCATATCAAAATGTAATTTCCTTGATAATTATTGACCCTATTCAACACCTGCATTAACTCAATTACAAAAAATATCAAGGAACTATTAGACTGTAAATGACTCATGTCTATTTTTCATTGTAAGCAGTACAATAAAGCCTTTTCAGCTCACGTCTACATTATATCACTGTGTTCGGCAAAATAGCTCAGTCTCTACTTTCAGTTCGCTGATAATGATATAACCATGGCAACAGAGACACCTTGGGAAAGGGCAGGCAGAATACTTACATTACTGTCAGTCAAAACCCTGCTTTTTCAAATGGGAAATAAAACTCTGCTGATTATTTCACTTGGCTTTCTGAGTAACACCTTGAAACTTCAGTGTGGCTTTGAATAGGACTCCGCTGACATTTGTTGATCCTCTCACATTATCCCACTCTTTACTGGTAAAATCTAAACATACATAAAGAATGTTCCTCTGATCAACTGCATGTCAGTTAACATAGTCATCAATAGGACTAATGTTCTGCGAGGACTTATTGAGTGACATGCCTTGGCCCAGAGTATGAAAACCTTCAAAACATCGAGGAAGTGCCAACCCTGAGACTTGCCCTAACCTTGCCTTGAGCCATGTGTTGATGAGCCTTCAGTGTGACTGAAACTTCAAAGGCATTTCAGCTCTCTAAGCACAGGATGCTGCTTCTTCTCTCCATCTTCACTCGACAGAATCTCTCTCCAGAAGGACATTTTGATAGTTTGGGGGAAAAAAATAATTTTTTTTTTTTTAAACTTTGCCTGGCACTTTATTCGAAAAGCTCTGACCACTGTGGATAGGAGCAAATTAACTGCATGGTGACATTAAAGTCATTAACCAGCTACTTTGACTCCTTGAAAGATAAGTACAACATGACAAGCCTTTGAAATTGAATAAAAAAGAGGAGTGGGTCTGCAGTGCATATGTTTTCCTGTTCAATCCTAATGATTTAAAAGCTACAGTACTATTCATGAAACAGCAGAGAAAGAGGTGATTTTGCTGCACTTTTTGTCACTTAAATGAACAAGGTTACATCAACAACACATCAGAGGTCTCTAATTAAATTCGTGGTTTCTGCATATTTAAGAATTTGTGCACCATCACACACAAGTAGTAATTGGGAGGACATTGTGAGGCGAATAAATAACGAGTTTCCTGCTTAGCTTGTCTGTTGTGTTCACGGACAAATGGAGGCAGGAAGAGTGTGGTCTTTTCAAAAGCTGCCTGCGAAGACCTGATGGGGCACAAATTAACACACAGAGGAGAGGAGTTGCAATCCAAAGCCTCCAATGTTATAATTACAGCTCTTTCTTCCTCCTTGACAAACATAAAGGGGGGATTTTTCTCACTCCCTGCTTACATTCTCTTTCTCCCTCTCCTCTCTACCCCACCTCTCGCTGCACAGCTTGGTGAGCAGCCATTAATTGCTCCAAAAAGCCGTGGAAGCACAACAAGTGCTTCTCATCCTGGTTTAATTGTGTCTGTAGGAGTAGGAGGGCTTGAGAAGAAAGAGGGCTTTGCTGCTTACAGGAAAGGCTTTGTAGTAATGTCTTGGTATCAAAAGGGGGAACATTTGATATGATGGCGCACTCTAGTGGACAAGACGGTGAAAGAAAGCTAAGTTTTTTGTGACAGTTGTATTTCTTCAATTGCTGTGAGCATATTTAAACTTAAATCATTAGACAAAGGGAAGAATGAAGCTGCACCTTAATTGTGGGCAATTCATCTTTTCAGATCAAAGAGTTTTCTTGAATTTGACAGATTTACAGAAGGGTGTATGACTTCAAAAAAGGACACATATTTTTATTTGTTATATAACATGCAGGTGCAGCCTTACCCTGATGCCCACCATTGCTATAGTACTTAGTGGAACCTGCACTTAGAGTATATCAAAAATGAAAAAGCTTCAGGTGGCATATAATGATGCCTTCAGCATCGTGCTCAAGCTTCCAAGATGGTGCGAGTGCTGGTGTTGAGAAATTTTATATATAAATTGATGTACTGATTAACTGATTTAGAAAATGTGGTCATAATGGTTTTAACTGTATCTACTTCAAATGATACAATATATTTTTCCTGCTTTTGGAAACACTGGAACAATAGTTCTTATGATTGGCACAGCACAAGTAAATGTGTTTGGTTTAATGACTTTTTAACATTATCACAGTTAAATGAAATCATTTTTGTTGTTTCAATAAAATATTACTAAGCAAATTTAAATTCACAGTTAGATCATCTTAAATATTTAATTTCATATGTCCCCCATGACCCTGAAAAGGATAAAGCGGAAGAGAATGGATGGATTTATTACAAAACTGAAGGCTAACGCTTTCAAAGTCTGCACACATACTGGATTAGTGATGTCCTGTATGTCTCAGTTTAACATCTTAGGATGGTCAGTTTGACTTTGGATTGAGTATTTTTAGCAGTTTTTTTTTTTCCTTGTTCATTTTGTTTTAGACTTTTAAAGCTTTTTTTCTTTCAGGTGGATTTAGTGTTTAATCTTGGGGTGATCCATGGTTTGTCCAAAGATATTCTCACTGACTTCATTGGAAAATTTGCTCAGTCCCTTTCCACCACTACCTGCATGTACATGTCGAGACTCATTGCACCCTATATGTTCCATACATATGGGGACTCGATCCCCACCACGCAGCTGATGTGGATACTCTTTAAGACCCACCACCTGTGGTGGGCACACGCTAATTGCTGCTGTGGCTATATAACCACTGTGTGTGCGTGGCTTCTTTGATTGACCTTGATTGTAATGCCTTTCTGAGCAGCCTGGAGCTGGAGAGAGTCACGCCACTCAGAGAACCTGGGTTACAATGTAACCAACCATTATACTCCATACAGGTTATATCATACATTCCAGTGTTTCTTATGCCCTGCATGTATAGTGTGATCTTAGCTGAATTGGTTTAGGTATGCTTATTACCTCATACCAGACATTTTGCTGTTGTTCTCTTCAAGATTATTTATTGCACCCCTTCATTATTTTAATCATACTGTCCAGTCTCTTGGAACAAATGCACTTTGTCAATAATAAGCTTGAATGCTTTGAATGCTTTGGGAGCTCCTGCTACTGCACTTATTTATTAAAGGCACTTCTGTGGTTATTTTTTAAGATTATTGAATGCATTAAATACTGAAATAACTAATTATAAAGACAGAACTCCTTGTGAACACATTGAGGCAAATGAGAAAAGACACAAAAGCAGTGATTTCCTCTAAACATGAGTAATTTTTATTTAGCTAGTGAGTTACCTAGAGGAGAAAACTGTCACATCTTTGCAGTTGATGTCTTGCCTTTTTGGAGGAATCTCTGTCAAGTCCAGCAGGTGTGGTGATGTGGAGGTTCTTCCAAAAGTGCTAAGAGTTGTTGAGGACAGACAGTCGGATTGGGCCTGAGGTACGGTACATCAACATCAGAGCTAAGACAGTAACCCATGGGGCCAGCGGAGGCCGCTGATAGGCCTACCGCAGCAGCAGCAGCAGCAGCAGCTTTCTCCTCAGACAAATGCACTTCAGAATGGCAATCACAAGAAAGAAAGAAGAAGAAAAAAAAACAAAAAAACAACAAAGATGTGCACTAGCTAGCACTCACCAGCCTGCTGCATAATTGTTATCTTTTGGTACACAGAAACAGATGCAGAAAGGATGGAAACAGGTAGAGGGTGGATACATCCTATGCTTGGCGTGATTCTGGCTGTTTCCCCAATTATTTCATCCCACCTGTCAATCATCACCATCCTCTGTCTGATGATGATCAGACATCTGAATACAGATTCAAGTACAAGATTAATTTATACATATATTTAACTCTCTTCAGGGCCTGATGAAGCTCGCATATATCCCAAACATTTGAGGCATTTAAAAAAAAAACAACAAAAGACAAATAAGCTCGGTGAAATCTTCTGACTACTGTGGTTAGTCAGTTAGTTGCTCACAAACAAAATCAAAGAAGAAGAACAAAGTTAGAGAGTTAAGGGTACTGGTAGAGGCTGCTGAGGACTTGAAAGTGCTTTAAAGACAGAGTTTTTCAACGTGAGTTACGTTCTTTTTCTCGTGAGACAGGAACACAGGGTTTGATGCACCAGTAAACGGATACAGATGAGTCCAACTATGGTCATGTTCAAGTGTTCAGATACATTGTCATCTTCAGCGGAAAGATTGTGAAAGCCTTTCCTCCTTGTGGTTAGGCAAATTTGATTTAAGGTCCTACATCATTAGTGTTGCAGTTCTAGCAGAGAGCTTGCTTGAAGGTTACTGTTTATTTCTACTGCGCTCCTAGCAAAAGGAAAAAATAAAACAGAAAGAGATAATCAGTTAATTGTGCCAGAAGTGGAGCAGCAAGGGAGAGAAACAATGATTTAAAAAAAAAAAAAAGCAGCAAAAAATTGCAACATCAGATCCACTTACTCTCCTGGCTTTCATTCATGGAATAAAGATATATTAAAGTCAAAATCAATCTAATCTGTCAACATAGAGATGCACTCCTGTGCACAGAGAAGGTAGGATTACACTCAGTGGTACAGTAAAGAATGACACCTTTAGCTGCAACACTAGTCTTACAGGTTTGTTAAAAGACTACTAATCACATGACTGTGTCAGAGATTAAATTACAATGAAAAAGTTTGCAGAAGACATGTATCAAAAGGACTGCCTTTACTGAGGTCATTGATTTGGACTAGTCAGCAAATTTCATTTCTTTATATGCACATTAATATGCATTCTACATAAACTGTATCACTATACTGCCAAAAGCATTCACTCATCTGTCTTTACACGCATATGAACTTGAGTGAGATTCCATTCTTAATCCATAGGGTTTTGTATGATGTCAGCCCGCTCTTTGCAGCTATATTCAACTCTTCTATGAAGGCTTTCCACAAAGTTTAGGAGTGTGCTTATGGGAATTTTTGACCATTCTTCCAGAAGTGTATTTATGAGGTCAGACACTAATGTTGGATGAGGAAAGCCTGGCTCGCAGTCTCAACACTAATTGAACCCAAAGCTATTTGGGTTGAGGTCAGCCCTCTGTGCAGGCCAGTCAAGTTCTTCCACACCAGACTCACTCATCCATGTCTTTATGGACCTTGCTTTGTGCACAGTCATGTTTGAAAAGGAAGGGGCCATCCCCAAACTATTCCCACTAAGTTGGGAGCATATAATTGTCCAAATATTTATTGGTATGTTGAAGCATTAAAAGTTCCTTTCACTGGAACTAAAGGGCTGAGCCCAACACCTGAAAAACAACCCCACACCATAATCTCCCCCTCCACCAAACTTTACACTTTACAAGTACAGTTCTCCTGGCAACCGCCAAACCCAGACTTGTCCATCGGCTTGCCAGATGGAGAAGTGTGACTCATCACTCCAGAGAACAGACCACTGCATCCAACACTTCGCATTGCGCTTGGTGAAGTAGGGCTTAGATACGTCTGCTCAGCCATGGAAACCCATTCCATGAAGCTCTTTACACACTGTTGTTGAGCTAATCTGAAGGCCACATGAAGTTTGGGCTCTGCAGAAAGTTGGCGACCTCTGCGCCCTATGAGTCTCAGCATCTGCTGACCCCGGTCTGTCATTTTACATGGTCTATTACTTCATGGCTGAGTTGCTGTCATTCCCAATCGCTTCCACTTTGTTATAATACCACTAACAGTTTTCTGTGGAATATTCATTAGTGAGGAAATTTCACGAGGGGACTTGTTGGACAGGTGGCATAGAAGTGATTGGAACGCCTGAATTCAATGATTTGGATGGATGAATGAATACTTTTGGCAATATAGTGTATATAAGCAATACTTCACTTATAAATTAAGAGTTTAATAATTTCTTAAAGGTGCATGTTAGAAAGTCACCAGAGAGAATTACCAGTACATGTGTAAGGGTAAAGCCATTTCTGGCATTTGAAAACAAGTCTAAAACCAGAAATATCTACATGTGTCCTGAGTCATTTCATTTTGCATAGAACTTAATAAATAAATAATCTTAATGTAAAGTTTGGCTTCCTGTTCCAAACATTTAAATATTAGACAGCAGAATACCAAAATGATGTATACATACTGTCTTAATACTGTATATAAATATAAAGTCATACAGTATAAGCACAGCTACACTAAAATACATCACAACAATCCTGAAAGATAAAAAATAATGGTTAATTAAAAGAAAAAGAAAAACAGCATCTTCTCTAGGCAGGGCTAAATAGCACATCCTATTGTTTAGAGCTCTATAGTTGTCATGATGATTTAAAACACACGGGCAGGCAAACTAATCTATCACTAAAGTAAGAAACACCTTGAGCATTTTTGTGTTTGGTGTGAAAATAAGTGAGCCAGCAATCAAGTGAGGATTCTCTGTAAGACAAACAGAGAAAATGACTTTAGAAGACCTAAGATATGCACTAACCAAATATTCTGATATGTTTACATGGGCATAAGACTACAGCCGCTACACTCAGCTTGTAGCAATAAGTCTTACGTCAAGTCACACATGTACTCAACAAAACACGAGTAATGAAAAACAAATATACAACGGTGTGTAGTGGATTTCAAAAACGGGAATGGCTGAGAGTTGTTGAAGACTTAACAGAACAGCTGAAATGCCAGTGGGATGTGGAAGTCAAAAAAAGAAAAAAAAATGGGAATGATTCTCTTGCCCAGTTTTCAGTAGGAACAGTGACCTCATTGAAGGTGTCCATATCAGTGCTCTGGGAAAACCACAGAGACACAGGCCCCAGAGTAACTCTATCCCCAGTAGGGCAGCTCTTAAAACAGAAACCTCTGCAAAATGTAGTCTATATTTGACCTATAGGTCTATGTCTCTGCATGAAAAAGCAGCAGGTAATTTATTTATTTGTAAAATTAGTAAGCAAAACATTTTTGTGAATTTTTTTTTTAATCTTAATAATCAGTTAAGATGGAGGGGGTCGACGCTCACAACTGCATCCAATACAGCAGATTGGGATTCATCCTAACATGCCATTAGCATCCATGCTGCAGGAAAGGAGGAGCTTCCCTCTGAGTATTAATTGTCAAATTAGTTATGCTAATCAAGTCCTGTAACAACATTTATATCCAACGCTACCTCTAAAGAAAACACTTTGGGGAGGTGTTTTCATGTAGGCAGCTGTGCCGGTTTGACACCTCTCAAAGTTCAGGAAGAACTGGCCAAACAATAGACCACAATTAACCTTGTCAGGCGAAGGAGGTGGAGCCCTCACTTGGACCAATCCTGTCATGTAGGAGGTCAGGGCTACAAAAGCATCACGGTGCAACGCCTGCACGGTACAGGATGAAACTGGCTTTCTACTGACAGGTTGTTTTCAGAAGCCTGAAAACACTGACTTGAAATATTTATGAGAAAGTAACCCAGCGCATATTAACAAGGTCAGCAGCGAGCAGCCAATACAGCATCAATGGAGCACCAGCAGTGGGGGGAGTGAGAGGAAAAGAAGGGGTTGGGGGGTCGTAAATGCAATTAGATTAGCATACCGGTGAATCTAAGAATGGATGCGACAGAATGCTATCAGTGATATCATGTTGTTTGCTCTCTGGCTGATGTTTTTCCACAGCAGCAGCCTCCCACAGAGTTTTTTACTACATTTGTGGTGCACCACTGTTATTACCACACCAACATATTTTAGTTTCTCCAGTGAGAGGCTTATTCTGTGCGTGCTTTTCTTTTTACTTATAAAGTCACCATGCATTTTTATAATATATATTCCTGAGAAATATTTTTTAAAAAGAAAGAAAGAAATCCAACCCTTCTACAGCAAACTGCACCAACTGTGTCGTGGCAATTTGCAGACAGTTTGTAGGCCAGGGGCTTATGTTGTTAAAGACTAATAAAGCATGAGGAGCCTGTGGAGAGCAGAGGGGCTTGGCGTTCAAAGGAAGATCAGAGCCTACATCTGCCTTTGTCTGGTAGAAGGAATGCCAGGAATCTGGACTATTTCAGGAAACCCTAATGCATCCATCTCCATTTGGGCAGACCATTGCAATCTCAACAGCATGAGATGGCTGATGAGAAATCAGTGTTTTCTTGAGCCTGCTTATGAGTAATGGTGCCATGTCAATCTGCTGACAGGCCTCTGGGAAATTCCATTTACAGCAGACTGTTCATTCAGCAACAGGATGTTACAACCTCTGAGCAGGTGGAACAAGATCAGCTGATTACAGTCTGACAACAGCCTGCAGCAGTGACTCCGTAAAAGTTAGCCTCCCTTTGAATTAAAGGGCATCTAAACTGAACTGCCTCAATGCATACAAACAAGCTATTTACAGAGGACAGGGCTCTTAAAGCGTGCATTATCTCACCTTTCTCAGAGCCTCCTCCTCTTCCTGACGTTTCTCATAATGTGCAAAGTCATCAAAGATTGAGGTGGTATGCTTGTAAGTGGCAATAACTTTAAGCACTTGTTTGGCCTTCTCCAGAGGCACTTCCTGAGTGTCCCTGGAGTTGGTCACTGGCTTGTTGTCATTGTTCTCCAGCCGGATGTGACGCAGCTGGTTGTTGGGCACATCTTTGATGAAAATCCACTTTACCTCAAACTTGCCCTTCCACTTATCCTGAGACCAGACGCCTGCATAGGCATTGTAGTCCACTGGTGAGCGCATTTCAGCTACGCCACAAAAGTGCCCACTGCCATTGACGCTAAACAACAAGTACAGGGGCCCCTTGTTGCCCAAGGAGCGGTAAGCACCATCCAGACGCTTGTTACCATGTTCTGTACTGCACCAGATAGAGTACTTGATTGAGCGGTGGATGTCGTCTTCTGAATAACTCTTGATAATGAAAACACGCCCATTTTTCAAGTTCCAGTCAAAGTCTTTGGGGTTGTAGTTGTTGAGAGCACGAAGTTTCTCCAGCACTGGGTGCACTTCTCCAGAACAAGGGGAGGCACTCGGTGGGAGTCCACCACAAAGACCAAAGCCCTCGCCCCGGTTTCTTGGAGCCACCCAACGGTTAGGGGGCAGGCCAGGCTGCTGGGGTTGTTGCTGATGAAGGGGCTGAGGGGGACCTGGTTGGGAAGGAAGGTGCAGGTGTGGAGGACCAGGGGGCAGAGGCTGAGGGTGTTGAGGGGACTGGAGAGACTGGAGTTGGAAGTGTTGGTGTTGGTGTTGGTGTTGGTGTTGGGCTGGGCTGGTGCTGAGGCTGAGGGGTAAAGGGTTCTGCAGTAAGGGCTGTGGCTGAGCAAGGAGAGGCTGCTGCACCAGAGGCTGGGGGGGCATCATAGTCTGAGCTAATGGGGGCTTGTTCAGAGAGCCCTTATCATCCCAAGTACCAATGTTCATATTGTGCTTTATAGGGGGTGGGGGAATAGTGACACCTCCCCCTATCCCCATGTTGGCTTTGGGTTTGACCTTGGGTTGTGGCTTAGCCGGCTTCTTGGCAATGGCTGCCCAGGAGGCAGTTTTCAGGTCCGGAAGAGCTGACAGACGGAGGGAGGTTGTTGGCCGACATGCTGCTCATACCTGCTGTGCCTCCTAAAGGTGAGCCCACAGTTTTGGTGACAGCTGCCACCATGTCTGTACCTAGTTTTAGCCCCGTCATACCCTGCTCAATGCTATTCAGCACCGGGACCTTACTGAGCTGGGTGTCGCTTCCGAAGCCCGCCTGTCCGTCTGTAATGGCCCGACCCAGCGAGCTCGGGGCATACCCGTAGCTATTGCTGTAGACTGAGCTCTGTGTGGACTGGCCCTGAGAGACACTGGTACCCCAGGTGGAAAAGTCTGCATTGCCAGGAAAAAAGTTGAAGCCATGCTGCCCAAGGAAGGCAGGGGTGTTTCCCAGTGCACCCGGTTGACTGAAAACACCATCAGGGATGAAGTGTGGCTCGCCGTTGCTCATCTGTCCATAGGTAGTCAGGTAGGGCATTGGTGGGTCTCCTGCTGTGGACCAAGTAGCCTCTCCCAGAGAGTAAGGGAAACCAATGGATGGAGCATAGTAGCTGGGCATGTAGGGATCAGACATTGGTGGATAGCTGTTACTCTGTGTGGCCAAAGAAACAACAACAAAAAAACAAAGAACAAGACAGAAATAGCACAGATTACACAGAGTGGCAGGCTGTACAGTTAACAAAGATCAGAAAGCAAACATGTCAAGTTTAGGTTAAGAAAAAAAGAAAAAACCTAAACATGCAAATAATTTTGCCCATAATATGTGGTACTCATGTGCCTCCTTACCTGATTTGTCTGGCCGCTTAGGTAAGGCTCAAAATCATCATCATTCACACCATCCTTTTGATGCATTGATCCGTTTTGCACTGAGTATGAAAACAGGGGACATTCAATTAAAAAAAAATCATCATCAATCTACATTGGGTTCCCAGGTATTCAGTGGCTAAAGTAAACAAAGCTAACAAATAAACTGCGGTTTAGGCTACAGTTTTAAGTAGCACGGTGGCTAATTTGAAATCAAAACAGCCTGCAGCAACACACTGGACATCATTTCTGACATTTGATTTATGTCCCACGGACACAATTTAAAGCCTTACCTTTGTTTCCTTGTCCTTTAGGTCTCTGAAATAATGGGCAGGGGAAAAAGAGAAAGATGAAGAGATGAGACTGGTATCAGATCACGACAGGAAACAAGAAACACACGCACACTCACAGAGCAGGCTGTATCCCTACACAAATAAATATAAGTCGACAGTGGTAACCTCAGGCTGAAGCCATCAGCCCGGATGTTAACATTTACAGGTTGCTTCGTGTTATTGACCGGATGTCAAACGCTCTGACATCCAGTAAACGGTGCCGCATTGGCAACCCACCCGGCTACAGCTAGAGTTGGTCGGTAGTACATTCGGCCTGTATTACAGCTAATAGCTATCGCATATCAAAGACTTTGGAGCCTATTTGATCCGGCGTGCCGAACCAGATCAAACTGTTGTCGGCAAAGTTTCATTCCGCCGCACCGCTAAATCTGTAGCACCGTTCCGCTTTCGATACACGAACCTGATCGACTGTGGTCTGCAGACATCCTCCAGGAACAGAAACTGATCGGTGTTTGTGCGAGACTGTCCACGGCTTCCTCTCTCCCTCTCTGCACTCTGGCGCTTTCCTGGCTCGTTTCCCGTTGTCCAATCACTCCGTTAACGTTACAAGGCGGCGTTTTTTCTTCTTTTTTTTTGGTTTGTTTTTTTTTTTTCTTCCCTCCTGCCGTGCTCAGACCCTGACGACGATCCGCTGCTTTTAGCTGATCCAAACGGCGACTTTGCGTCTGTAGGGAGGGCGTCAGTTAACGTGTCCGACCCTGCCACAGACTGGCGTTTATCTGAAAGCTGACTAGCTGTCTTACTGGAATATCCTTTACCATATTCCACAATGGCGGATAGGCTTTTTACTCCCGCTTCCGTTCCGTTCTGCTGCTCCGTGACCTTCCGCCTGTGACGCTCTGAGTCATGTTACAAACTGACACTTCACATGACGGTCACAACAACTTCTCCGCTACCGCGACCGCAGCAATTTCACCGACAATTTGTTGCCCTTACTCATTGTAAAATAACGCGACCTCTTCATTGACCGCAGCTTAGCGCTCATCTGCTAACCCCGAGCAGTGGGTGCATGCGTTAAACCAGCAATGTGGATATAAAAAAATAAATAAAAGTAACGGTACATTTATCAGTTTTTACAATATTATGTTACTTTTATTTTAATGGGATATTTTCTTTCTGTTTTCTGCAATCTGTATTTTCTATTGCATTTAATATTAAAGTGCAGATTTTATCAAAACAAAACAGACATCATGTATGAAACTGCACAACACTAGTTTTAGTGAAATACTAAAACTACAGCATAAAAATGCCATTTACCCATGAATGTAGCATTATTATTCACAAAAGCCATTTCGATTATAAGGAATTATTTTTGAAGAGTTGCTCAACTTGGAGATTTGACGCACAGTAAGAGGTGCTTTTATTTTAAAGAGACGCTTTTCTTAAGTATATTAAACATTTGGACCTTTCAGAGATATCAAATTGAAGTTATAGTAAATATAATATAATAATTGAAGTTATATAAAGAGGCTTTTCAGGAGAGGAAGTTTAAAGAGCGCGATTTCTCTCTGCGTTTTTGTGTTTTGTCTTTTTCTGTAGTTATGCACTTGTACATAGCTAAATAAGTAAACTGCAGGTTTGATTATCTGTACAGTAATTGTTATTATCAATATTATTATTATTATTATTATTATTATTTACCGACTTACAGCATTGTTGAGCTAGTATTGCTGAGTTTTTTGTTAAGATGTTATCGGTTTTAATGTCCACTCGTTTTTTGTGTTTTTTATTAAGTGCAGTGCTCTCTGTTAATTAAGTTAATGCATTTAATACACAGTAGCCAGTAAAAGTGTTTTGTTTGGAATAGGCTCCTTTTCGGGGAATGAGAACACAGGTCTGCAAAATCTGATTTTCACAAATATCTTCTCATGATTGCCAAGATGAAGAAGCTCCTGCACCACTGGAGGCGGTGATATTTTTACCCAAGTACTGCACTTTAATAGTTTTGAGATTTTGTTTACATTTTCTTCTTCATGCATCCATCTGACAAATGCACTCACTTTTTCTCCCAGGCTTGTTTCAGTAGAAGTCAGTTTATACTACATTACAAATTTAAATCCTGCTAAAGGAGTATTTTTCCTCTGAGGTATAGGAATTTAGTACAGTACGTTGTGTACTACTTAGGACTGCAACTGTTGTGCGGCTTGAAATGAGACTCACTGCTGCTACTCTCGCGATGCTTCCCAAGTGGTCCCGGAGCAGTATGGCAGCCGTCGCGCTGAGGTCTTGCCGCAGAGGACTTTCACAGATTTTAAGCAATGGACGGCTCGCAGCTATGTCTTCCAAGAGTCTGGAAGGTTTGTTGAAGTCTCCTCTTTTGGCAGAAATATCTCCCAACGCTCGTGTGCCTTACAAAGGTATTTAAACACGCAGGAGGGGGTGTGGCTCGCGCAGACTGCGTCGTCCTAAAAATTTAGGGCATGAACGTCGAAATGTTGACGCTTGGATTGTTTTTGCGCCATTTTTTTTTTTTTTTGGTTAAATTGTAGCATTTCAAAGTGCTTAGATGGGCAATTAGCCTCACTTGGATATATAAATTTGCAAAATTCTTGGCATGTTTCAGCGGTATGAAAAAAATGCCCATTCTCTTGCATCGAGGAAAGCTTTAGACATGTGTTCAGCAAAGTTCTTCAGATTGAGCTAAAAAATACTGTAAAATTAGTCCTTTTATATAACAGATTCAACCATATCGATAAGTAACAAAACTAATGCTTTGTGAAACAGGATCCAGGAGGCACAAATCTACGGTTCAGTATGCTTCACGACCAGATCTTCCAAAGCTGGCCTACAGAAGAGTGAAGGGAAAGAGCCCAGGTGTGGTTTTCCTCCCAGGCTATGGCTCCAACATGAATGGACAGAAAGCTGAGGCACTGGAAGAGTTCTGTAAATCACTGGGACACTCGTACCTCAGGCAAGTCATCCAGACACATCTTCATAAGAGAGAAGAGCAAATGTTGAAAAGATCAGATCAAAACAACATGGTATGACATCATCTTCACATAAAACTAAAGGCATGTAATCCAATCCCTGTGCTTCAGGGTTGCACACACACCTCCATCTGTGGGACAGGTATTGAAAAGGTGCTGTTATCATAATCTTAGTAAAAAACAAACTATTGCCATAAAAAGTGATTGAATAGTGTTTTTGGTGTCTGTTTCTGCTCCAAATATCAGTATGCTCCAAGCTACGAGACAGATATAAAATAAGCCTTATAGCAGAAACACAAGAGACCTATTCAGTAATGTTTAAACTGAGCAGAAAAGGAATTTCATTTTCAATAATCTGGACTTGCGAAATCAGCAACTGGCACCATAAGATAGGCCATATCTTGGAAGTTAATTGTGCATACTTAAACTGATGTTAAATTTTCTGTTAAACAACAAGTGAATAGTCTAAGTATTTTGAAAATAACATCTCTTGCAAAGTTAAAATTCCTGGATGAAAAACAACTGGCTCCAGTGCTAAACAATGACAGGCCTGGAGTGTCCACATTTGTCTGTTGCTTTGAATGACTTGCCATTATTTTACCCTCTATTTATGGTTTTTCAGGTTTGACTACACAGGACATGGGGCCTCAGGAGGTGTACTGTCAGAAGGAACCATTGGTACCTGGAAAAAAGATGTCCTTTATGTGTTGGATGAGTTAGCAGAGGGGCCACAGGTAAATATTTTTAGGCCAATCCCATTGCTAGTTAGAAGAGGTAAGTAATCAGTTAAATTATGAATGCTTTGAAAAGTAGGCTTGGTAGATGGTTCTAATTTAGAATAGGGTTCAGATAATAGCTTCCTGGGAGTAATCCTCCTCTGACACTCTCTTTATTGATTTCTGTGCATTGCAAACTCAGAGGCAGAATTAATGTGTGCATATATGAAAGCTGGAAAAGAAGAGGCCAAATGCAAGACCCAGTGATTGAGGTTCAGTTACACGGTCACGTGTTCATTTTGTTAAATTGCAAGTATATGTTGTTTTTAATAACCTACAGCCAAGTAGTGCATCGTCACATGCTTCAGTGTGTTTGTGATACCCCTCCAAAAATTAACCGGTGAAAATCTTAAATTTAATATTTTATGATGTGATCATTACTCACGCAGGAAGCTGGAGAAAAAAGAACCCAAAACAAAAAAATGTTTTGTAAATGCAAACAAAATTATTTCACTATTCTCGTAATGGCCACCTCTTTGTGCAGTACACAGTTGCGATGCACGATGTATCTCCTGCAACTTAAATAGCATTTTTGGGAAGAGGGGACTGAGTCGAATGTGGCTCACATTTGTGTTGCTGTGGCTAATAACCATCTTCCTTCCAGTGCAGTGTAATGATTGTACGTGCCACAGTTTGGGTCATTTGCACCACGGTTCCCCTTCAGGCACCTTGAGGTGTTACAGTAAAACTCTGCATTGGCATTGACCCTGTGAGATAAATTGACAGTGTTGTGATCAGTAATTTGGGTCTGATACCCCACTCCCCCCCCCAATCAAAAAGTATCTTAATTTTTGGCATTTTGCTGGTCTGGAGCATTCAGGTATGTTAACACAATGCCACGATCTACCCAGAACTAGATGTCCCAGCAAATTCACTCCAAGGTCAGACTGTGCAGTGTTCAGAGAAAAAGCAAAAAAAAAACAAACAGAAGAGCTACATCTCAGACTTTGCAAGCCTCAGTTAGCATGTTAAAAGTTAAAGTTCATGACAGTACAAAAAATGAACAGGTATAGTTTGTTTGGAAGGGCTGCCAGGAGAAACACTTTTCTCTGTAAACAAAAAAAACCCATGGCAACACCGCTTAGGTTTGCAAATTTGCATCTGAGCAAACCAAAAGACTTTTGTGCTGTGGACACATGAGACCAAAGTGGGGATGTTTGGCTGTAATGCACAGCACAGATACCTCATACGAACTGTCAAGCATGGTGGTGGAGGGGTGATGATTTGAGGCTTTTTTTTCTTTTTCTTTTTTTTTTTTGCAGCCACAGGATCTGGGCACAAGGATGACCTTGCAGTCATCGAGTCCACCATGAACTTCTCTGTACTAAAGTACTCCAGAGTCAAATGTGAGGCCGTCTGTCCAACAGCTACAGCTTGGCCCAAACTGGGTCATGCAACAGGACAATGAGCCCAAGCACAGTAGCAAATCTGCAACAGAATGACTAAAAAAGGACAAATCAAGGTGTTGCAATGGTCCATACCTAAACGTGACTGAAATGCTGTAGTGGGACTTTAATAGACTTGTGTATAAACAAATACCTCAAACTCCAATGAACTGAAGGAGCCAAAATTCCACCACAATTATAAAATCATTCAGGAGATGATTACTTTGTGTTATTTCTGCTAATGGTGGTTCTATAAGCTGCTGAAACATGGGGTGTAGTTAGATTTGCACAGGATTGCAGAAAGTCCAGTGAAAATGTTTTTTTCACATGACTTTAAACTGATAAAACACAAAAAAAATACACATAGCAAAATACCCAAAAAAGTCTGCACATGTACATGAGACCAAGAGTGAAAACTTCCAAAATTCTAAACCTAAAAAATATCTACTTATTGTCCCCTACTGGAAAATTATGTTTTGATGAATATACAAAAACATTCAGAAGTTCAGGTGCTGAGCGTACAATTTTATCTCCTCCATTGAAAACCCTTCCTAGTGTCTATGCGCCACAGGCTTCGCATCTCCACATTTCTGTCTAAGCTGCATACTCAGCCATAGCTGGCTGTAGCCATGGCTGCTTGTAAGTCTTGAAATTCTGCTGGTGTGCCCGTATGTTAAACTGATATTGAAGGTGAACACAGAGGAAATTTCCCCCCTTCAGCAGATAAACGTGAAAACAGTCTTCTATTGTCAAACTCAGCACATACATCATTCTGCACATTGAGTCCAGAGCAGCCAAGTAAGACAAAAAAAAGGTGGTGTAGTGGGCCACTACAATGTGTGCATTTAAAAATTCTCATTTGCAATCAGCAATTAACCAAAGGGAGTTAATAAGAGAATCAGTAATAGGGGTGTGAAGGCCTTCGAAATGCCACCTTCAGTGTTCATTGTTCCACAATTTTGCCAGAAGATGGCACTGTGTTACCATATTTGTAGCTTTCCTCTTCAACAATTTTACTGTACCAGTGTGTGGTTTCTTAATAAAATGTGTGAAGGGAGGTATCTTATAAGTTGAGTTACATTTGATTTGTGGGGTTGATTTGCTGTCTTGCAGATACTGGTTGGTTCCAGTATAGGTGGTTGGCTCATGCTGCTGGCAGCCATCGCCAGACCAGAGAAGACAGCTGCACTAGTGGGCATCTCTACTGCCGCTGACCACCTTGTCACAGCGTTCAATTCTCTTTCACTGGAGGTGAGAATAGAATATGCAATTACATGTATAATTCTTTTGCTACATTGTTTAAAATGTTTCCTAAATGGCATATCCCCGTGTTCAAATGCAGACACGCAAGGAGTTTGAAACCAAGGGGGAGTGGACAGTGCCCACCAAACACACAGAGGAGGGTATTTACAAGTTTAGCATGGACTTTCTGCGTGAGGCAGAAAATCACTGTGTTCTCCAGAGTCCCATCCCCATCACCTGCCCCGTACGGCTCATTCACGGGCTCAAAGATGAGGACGTCCCGTGGCACATCTCCATGCAAGTTGCAGAACGCGTCCTCAGCTCCGATGTGGATGTCATCCTTCGACGACACGGCCAGCACCGCATGTGTGAAAAGGATGACATCAAGCTTATGGTCTATACTATTGACGATCTCATAGACAAGCTGACCACTATGGTCTGAATAAGGGATAGGGAAGGAAGCCTGAGATGTTCCTTAGATAAAGAGAATGACTTTAACTGGGAAGTCAGCCCTCAAGGAAATTACCAAACAATGGCTTGTTGCTCTGCCAAATAGGACCTTTTATCCATCTGTGTTTTTCATCCCATACTTCCTGTGTCAGTCATTTCAACATGCCAGTAAATTGAAAACTACATTGAAAGGGAGCCCTCCTGCTAGCTGTTCCCTTGTATCTTCAGGTTGCATTTGTATGTGCTCCAGGATATTGTATTGAGTGTTACGTTGGTAAGCCGTTCTTAGGTCTGCCTTGCTGCTGTCTCTGCCATTGTTCTTACTGTCTGGCTGTTTTTTTTTCCCTCCACCTTTTCTTAGACACACAGTTTTCCTGTGCCTTTTTAATCACTTTTCACCCCTTTTGGCTAATAAAACCTCTGCACACTAGAGTGCAGGTCTCAAGTCTGTGGAAGTGCGCATATACACAAACGACACAAGAATTTCACCATTGTGGGGCAACAAAGAGCAGCTGAATAAAGATGATATGCAGCTGATATTTAGGTGCATACAGAATCAACTGCATTTGGAGATAAGATATGGAATCTGAGTTTATTTTAGGTCTGAGAGGATTTTTAGCTACAAATTTGTTTAATTCTAACTGGAAAAAAAACACCCACAAAGTCATGTCATAACTTAATTCGCCACCATTACTAAACGGGTTAAAGAATATACTGTAATTTGTAAATTTGTACAGCATCACAATGTGAATTGTAGGTTTATTTTTTTTAGAACATTTCTGTTACATGACTGGCCTGCTGAATGGAGCCACTGGGCTGTTGATCATTAACATGAAATTGGCCAATGGGTGCACTATGCTCAATGGGGTGAAACCAACCACTTGGAGCTCTCAGGTCCACATAACTCCAGCAGTGACCTTTAACTCATGGCTGAGCTGTGTATCTAGTCATCTGGTATGTCTAAACTCGGATGTCAGTTTATGACAGTATTAATGTGTGCCTGAGAGATGGCCACCAAATGACTTGCATTTACTATGTTGCTCCTACTTGAACGTAATTGTCCCAGGTTTTAGTCATGTTGCCATGTAGCTGGATCAAGTAAGAAAGAGCACCATCCAAATTGATCCATAGTGCTCATCCAAGATAAAACAGCTCAAATTGAATGAATTATAATGAATGGCTCCTGTTGCTGATATCAAAAGGCAGGCATAGCAAACAGTAAGCCTTAGTGTCTGCACTGTGTAGAAATCCTTGAGGGAGACCAGCTCTTTAAAGAAAGCAAAATAGACAACTGTTGTTGAGCAAGTCAATGTAGCTGCCAATTGCTCACCTATGATAAAATAAAAGATTGTCTTGTTTGCAGTGATTTCCGCTATTGCTTTAAAGTCGCAGTCAGTGATTCAAAGATTTGATTTGACACCATCATGTGCTTCTGCTTGAGGAGGGTCCGTTCAATGCTGAATAAGCTGAGCCTGCACTACAGTGACCACTATCCGGGAGCGCAGTCACGTCGCAGTCTGTGCAGAGAGTGACTCTAGGGACACCTCCCGGGGGAGCTGCCATATAAAACCAGTGGCTCGCTCCTCCCGGACCAAGTGAGGTCCAGCCTCATCCGATCAGCGCGCCTGTGCTGCGTTTCACGGATGCTTCAGCACTTCAGCATCCTCAGCTCAGCTGAATTAACGCATTGGTACGGGACGAAATTGACCTTTCTCTCCTCTGTAGTAAGTGCACCGTGTTTTTCCTCGATAAAACTGCTTTGAGTGCAGGACTTTTTCGGGATATAATACATATGCAAACAATGCGGCGTCACGGCTGCCATGCGAGCTTTGGACTGCTCCCTTTCTGTTTAAACAAGCTGCAGAATGCGTAGCAATGTGGTGGCATGTTATCATATAACGGGACTCTATTTTAATGTATTAAAGTTAACTGCGCTGTGCGAGCGATGCAGCGAAGGCAAGTGATGTATTAACCAAACATTTATGCGTAAAAGAGGACTGACGTAATTAAACTATATTGCAGCTAGAAATAGCGCAGCGTGAACTTCTGTAAATTGTTGGAACCCACGTTTTTGTTTTTTTTTAAAGAATATAAACTTTCAGAAAATACAATATTTAATTTGCGTCATGTTGACTGCGTGGAGGTTATACTTGAACCGACATCCCGTACAGCGCATCATTGCGCTCGGTGCGCCGGAAACGGGATTGGCCGTTGCCATAGCAATAAGAGGGCTTGTCCCTCTTCGGGGGCGACAGTGAGTGGACCACACCCATTCTGTGCTAGAGGCTCCGAAAGATGTGTGCCAAGAGACACGTGTGCTTAAAGGACGTTTAATCAAACATTTAAATGTTTGCGTATGAGAGAAAAACAATCCAAATGAACCAAAACGATAACTAAAAACTCTTTAAATATAAAGCAAGAAATATAGGAAGATTACACTAATGTAATGATATCTATTATTTGTTCCATTCAGGGCATTCAGGGAGACCCACAATGGCAAACAGAGGGCCCAGTTATGGACTGAGCCGAGAGGTGCAAGAGAAAATTGAGCAGAAGTATGACCCAGACCTGGAGCAACGATTGGTCGAGTGGATAATTGCACAGTGTGGCGGAAACCTGGAGAGACCACAGCCGGGCAAGCAGAACTTCCAGAAATGGCTGATGGATGGAACAGTGAGTCTGTGCAGCGTTCGTTTTCTGCTTAAAATAGAAGATAACCTTAAATAATTCAGGATAAATCTGTCAGATTTAAAGAGCCAGAGGAGCGCAAAATTCAAAAATAAGTAATGGCAGTTATATTCCCAGTTATTTTTGAGAATTTCATTATGGATTGTTAGTTCGAATTTGTAACTAAAATAGGCTTTTAACTTCTGTATCACCAATAAATGAGTCATACTTCACTGGTTCTAAAATTGCTAACTGTTATGGGTACAGTGCTTTCTGGAAGCCTTTCATTAAAAACTCCTCTATCTTCACACTGAAGATGCGTACCAGTTCACCCTTCACTGTACTGTCTTTTGCCAGTCTCTTCAGCTGACTCTAATACTAAAAAAAAAGAAAAGGAAACCATCATATGTATATATATATATATATATATATATATATATATATATATATATAATATATATATATATATATATATATATATATATATATATATATATATATATATCCATTTATGCACCAATAATTAACTCAGGAGATAAGCATTTAATGCAGCCGGAGGACACTGCATTTTCATTGCTAAGTGACTCAGACTTTTTGTCACAATTAGAAGAAGCTCTCAGCTTTACTACTAAGTGCAGGGATTGGGGGGGGGGGCTCTTCTCTAGAGACTGTACCTCTTCTTGGAATTAAGCTATTACTGAAGTATACATTAGAAAGGAAAGATAACACAGCCCAAAGCAAAAATGTCAATATTGGATTAGGCATGTCAAATGACAGTATCTTTGAGTGAACAATTCCTTTAAGAACTCTGAGTCATTTGTGTGGTATGGTCAGTATGTTGGTCAGTATGTTGGCTGATGACAGTCGAGACATATTTATGACCTCTTTTGTCGCAGATTCTTTGTAGACTCATCAACAGCCTTTATCCAAGGGGGAAGGAACCCATCAAAAAGATCCCAGAGACTCAGATGGCCTTTAAACAAATGGAGAAGATCTCCCAGTTCCTGCAAGCTGCAGAAGCATATGGAGTCACAACTACTGACATCTTTCAAACTGTAGATCTCTGGGAGGGTAAAGGAGTCTCACAAATCAGTATAGACACTTGCATCTGACAGTTTTCCCTCTGATTACTATAAGAGTTATTAAAATGGTTTCTCACATGTCACTACAAAATGTTTATGATCTGGCTGCAGGAAAAGACATGGCAGCAGTGCAAAGGACCCTAATGGCTCTGGGGAGTTTGGCTGTCACCAAGGATGACGGTCAATACAGAGGAGACAGAGACTGGTTCCACAGGTGGATAAACAGCAGAACAAAACAAAAGAGCTCAATTTCTTCACAGCTGCACGGCCAGTCATGTAACCATATTGCTATTTGTGTTTAGGAAAGCCCAGGGGTATCGAAGAGACTTCACCGAAGAGCAGCTACGCCAAGGACAGAGTTTAATCGGCCTGCAAATGGGCAGCAACCGTGGGGCTTCCCAAGCCGGTATGACAGGCTATGGTATGCACCGTCAGATCATGTAGACCCATCACTAGCCAAGCTGTTCTGCTTCCAGACCTTATTTTTTCCTAACACCGCAAATGTTGTAGCCTCAAAAACCTTCCTAAGCTTTGTAGCACCTGCCATGTTAACCTCAATTTCCCTGAAAGTGCTGCTTTCACCAAATAGTGTTTTTATCCACATCTTGAAAAGTGATGTCAGATGCTGTACTTCCTTGAGCTCTCCTTCCCTTCCTCTCTTTCCAGTTTGTCCCGTGCTGTTTCCTAACTATCACTCTTAACTCAGTTTTGTCACACTTCAGGTCCAGATGTTCACTTAACATGGAACTCAGTGTTTGAGCATTGGTTTAGTCTCATAAAGTGTTCGATTAAAATCTCTATACAATGCAAGTCATCAGTGTTGTAAATACATCTACACAAGTACTGTAAGCCACTGTTAGAGCATGCCACATGCTATGCATTTTTAATTATCTACACATTTATTTACATTTGCTTTGGTTGTTTTAGGATGGTCTGTTACTGTGTAATTATTTAGCCTTAAACCTCACGGAACTTAATGACTGACGATGTCTCTGCTATCTTGTCTGAAGACTTGTTGCAGTATCCTCTGTAACCAAATCAACCTCACATGGTGCCTGGTTATGGACTACAATGACTGGGTCCCGATATACTGGCCTCAAATTATAAATGAGAGTCATTCATTCTGAGCCATGCCCTTGTTATTTGTTTGTTAGATTACATATTATACTGTGTCTCTTTTGTGTGCAACAAGCAAGTAAATGTGCAGTAGCCAACATGTATGACAGTGAAGTTTCCATCTCTGATGCCAGTTGAATACATTGCTTGAATGTGCCCTTTTCTGTGCATTATGTTTATATTTTTTAAAATATATTTATATCTGGAAGCTTGTAAGAAGAATTATTTAGAAAATAAATAAATAAATAAAGTACAGTATGATAAGAGGTATTTGTGTCAGTTTTATCATGCACAAGTTGAGTAACTGCTGTGTACTTAGGGTGTTGGGGGTGTTTCTTTTTTCCCTTATCTTGGTTTTATGTTCCAGCTCCTCCCTCGCGCCCATCCCTCTCTTCTCTGCTCACTGTACACAATCTAATAAAGCATATGCTGCCCAGCGTACTGATTAGGCTGCTTGTTTCTGATTCAGGCCTGTGTGCCAGCAAACCTTTGCCTTGCTGAGTTGACTTCAGTGAGATATTAAATCCCTCCCTGCTCCAGTAATGCACTTTAATAGCTGATCTTACCTTTGTAAAAACCGAGACTGGAACTGTGGAAATGTGCATAACCATCATATCCATTTTGTTTGGACCACTTTGAACCATTTTGATAAGTATAAAGCAATGCCTCATTACCTGTAGTTTAAGCTCATTTGCAGTGTCCTGGGAGATAGTGTTTGGGCTTTAAACCACAAAAGGCCTCGTTTTATTTCAGTGATAGAGTTTATGGGGTCAATTGCTCCTGACTGTTAGGCTGTTAATAGCCAGCCCACAGTCCATTCATAGTACCATATTTTTAATTGCAATAAAAATGTGGTATCTTCTGCTGTGGAGACATCTAGACTCAAAATTTGGTTAGGGTTAATATACTGTTTGCTTCACTGTATGGGCACCTCCTGTCAACTATGCGGCCTTCTGCATGTCTGGTCTTCAAATACTCTTTGAGTGTAAGCTTATTATTAGCCTCAGCTAGACTGGAAAAGAATCTAAAAGGGCACAGGTGATGTGTAACCAGGGTGGCAGGCTCAATAAGTAACCCAAAAACCACAAAGAGACCAATGGCTTTGAGAGGTCTAAGGTCATTCTTGTCTGAAACTGTTTCCCTGCTTGTGTGTTTTCTGTGGTTTGTTTCTTGTGCTCTTTCACTGTGCATGCCAGCTTTTAAGTTAAACATGCTGTAACAAGGCTAACTATGCACTAGATTGAACTTCTTTGAGTCTGCAGGCTTCTTCATTGTGGGATATTGATCTCATTGGACAGGTAAATCAGGTAAAATGTTGCAGGCAAGGATTAAGGTCGTTTTACTGCTTCTTCTGTTGGCATTCAGAGGGGTCACAGAGCAAGAAACCCAAAGTAAAGGCTGTGTCTGTGGATATCCTGGAATACCAGGTGATCCCGGACACAATGGTATGCCTGGCAGAGATGGCCGTGATGGACTCAGAGGTGACAAAGGTGATCAAGGTAAGTTTAGAAGATAATTTTTTTTCATGTTTTAAGTGTCACCTTCACAGTTTATAATAACATTATAATTCATCAATCATCCCTGGAAAGGTGAAATTGGCCCTCCTGGACCCACAGGCCATGATGGCCACAAGGGAGACAAAGGGGAACCCGGTATGTGTCTTTAGAATACACTGTGTGGACCTATAGCCGTATTTATCTGCAAATAGAATCACAACCACTGTTAGTACATACTTTACTGCAATGCAATTTAATGTGTTTGACCTGCACTATAAATATATCTACAGTTATAGTGAGGTTTATTGTGTGCTCATCATTTACAGGTGAAACTGGCCCAACAGGGCTCAAAGGGAAAAGAGGAGATAATGGAGAAAGGGGCTTTCCTGGGAAAATGGGGCCCCAAGGAGTGCAAGGGCCTATTGGCCCCAAAGGAAATAGGGGAGAGCTTGGGCTGCCTGGACCCCAAGGACCTAAAGGAGATTTAGGGCCTCCTGGACCACAGGGTCAAAAGGGAGAAAATGGCCTCAGAGGTGACAGAGGCATCCCAGGACCATTGGGACCACCTGGCAGACCAGGCCCCAAAGGGGAAATTGGTGCTCAAGGTCACAAAGGAAATATTGGTTATCGTGGGGACAGAGGGACTCGAGGTGACAAGGGTGATAAGGGTGACGAGGGAGATGCATTTGTTATTTCCAAAAGTGCCTTCTCTGTAGGACTCAGTGCGCAAACTAAACTCCCAGCAGCGAATGCACCGATCCGGTTTGACAAGATTATTTACAATGAGCAAAATCATTATGATCCACAAACAGGAAGATTCACTTGCTCCGTGGCAGGTGCTTACTTCTTCACCTACCACATCACTGTCTTTTCCAGAAATGTGAAAGTGGCCCTCGTGAAGAACGGGGCAAAAATCATCCACACCACGGACAACTACCAGAGCGGCGAGGACCAGGCAGCAGGGGGAGCTGTACTGCACCTGGTGGTAGGGGATAAGGTGTGGCTGCAGGTGGCTGGAGGGGAGCTGTTCAATGGGCTCTTTGCTGATGAAGATGATGACACTACCTTCTCTGGGTTCCTAATCTTTGGATCTTAATTAAGGCATTATTTATAATTACTATGCGTAGAAACATTGAAATACGTTAAACAATCCAAGTCAGTCAGATTCAACGTGCCACTAAATTTAAATCCAGTTCAATTAAGGTCTATTTATTTAGCAAATTCAAAATAACCTTCACCTCAAGGTGCTTTAAGCTGTAAGGCAAAGACCCAAGCAAACCCCTTTAAGCAAGCATTTTGCAACAGTGAGAAAACCTCCAGGAGCATGCACTTAAGTCTATAACTCATGCTGCAGTGGTTAAATGTGACTAATTTACTCAAGTACTGTATAAATTTGAATCAATTGTATTTCATTTTAGTGTTTTAATGTTATTATGTGGCCTCTTCTCCGCAAAGCAAACAACACACTTTTCTGCTTTTATTTATTTACACTGCTGACTAAAATTTTACACGCAAAAGAAGTGAAGTGTTTATATAAAACAGCTTATCGTTATAGATTAAACTACAGAAGAAAGAAGGTTCAAAGGGCTTCTTAAACATTAACACAAATCGCAATAATCCAGTATTATAATCAAATGTGGACTATAATAGCTATAGAAATCACAAAAGGATTTTTTTTCCTGCACTGTAAGTATAAAATGTGACTTTCCTTTCTGTGAATTTCTTTTTGTATTTTATGCTTGTACTTGTACTTGGATGTCGTTCCACCATTTACTGCTTTTATTAAACACCATGAGTTGCCAGACACTTCTGAAATTCTGTGTGCATTATTGTTTTTATTGCTAGGAGATGTGAGCATGATCATGTGAAGACAGGTAGTGATATTAAACACTGTGCAGAAGTTAACTCTGCCCTGTTATTTTTGCAACCTGTTTACTCTGTCAGAACAAAGAGGAGCCCTCAATTTTTCTTCCACTGGTATTTGGGGATGGGCGCGCAACAGAAATATCCGTGACAGTAATTGTTTGGCAAGGCACGAGGAAGACAGTGCAACACCAACTGGAAGGCCCAGTCTTTTTTAGTCGTCAGAGAGACAAAAGAACTTAGTTGAAGCATTTCTGTTCTCTATTTTCCGACTTCATTGAGGAGCCTTGGAAGTGGGCGTGGTTTGCGGTGGTAACGACTTTCTGAATTGCGATTGGCTGTAAACCAAAATGGTCACGCTGTGGTCAACCAGTAACCGCGAGTTTAACCTCGCGATCGCCCGCCCCTTGCAAACACAGCAACAAGTGCATTAGTGATGCTCGCCAAGCGCTATCCTCCAAGAGGGACCTCTTCTTAACTTGGAGTCACCAGCGACATTAGTAGCGTCCCGTGAGTAACGTCGGGAGAACGCGCATGCTTCAGTGTTTAACTTGCACTTACTTGCGTATCAGCGAGTTTTACCGGTTAGTGAATGCGAAATCAGAAACCGCAGAGCTTGCGCAATTGCACAAGTTTATCAGTGGAGCCTGTGAGCTAGCTCAAGGTGCTAGCTCAAGAAGTCAGCCAGCCATTTGTCTCAGCATGTCGCGGAGTGACTGAGTTATAGCGGAGGCAGCTGCCGTGCTTTTTGTGCTCGACATGTTTTTGCGAGGGGACTGCGGGTGCGACGCAGCGAGCGGCTGGAAGTCCGGGAAACCGCTCCACCACGATGGATAAATAACCAAAACAGCTGCCCTGTTGATGTGAGAGAGAAAAAGGTCAGGAGGACAACATCAGCAACTATGAGCAGGGTGAGGAAAGGTTTTGGTACTGTGCATTTGAATAATTGATGATAGAAGCGTGGATCGCCTTACAGTTGCAGTGATTTTTTGTTTTTTTTCCTTGTTGTGTTCTCAGTTGAAATGGGACCGGGGTCCGGGGTTATTGTGGTGCATTACAGCCGTGGTTGTTATAGTGATGTGGGAGATGCCAGGCTGTGCAGGGAGTTGGTGAAGGAGGAGGGGAGAGTTGAGGGCCAGCAACTACAAAGAGCTTTACGGCCGAAGAAAGTTAATTAATGCAGAAATAAATAAGCACTTAGGCCCCGAGTTCTTTATGAGCTTAGAAAAGTGCTCAATATAATCCCCTTTCGTGGCTCCCTGTTTCCAGATTCTGCTGCAGCCCTAACTGAGCTACACTTGTTGTATGCGAGTTTACTCCAAATTAATGAACTTGGGTTCATGGCTTCCCACATACACTTAGAGAGCCGGAATCTAGTGCAGGCCAGAGTCCTCTGATTTATAGTTATTTTTACAACAGAACGAAATGACTACAATATAATTTTACAATAGCTTACTTTATCTTCCAGGTACAGTACTAATTTGGTCTCATGAGACATAAAATGTAGCATTTACAGATCAACTCTTAGTAGTTTATAAACTTTTTTCTCTTGATAAACTTATTTTTATTTTTTTATAGCCTTTAGGTTGAGGTTGCTGTCAGGTTACACTGCTGGCTGTTGATACCCACGCTCGGTGGTGTTTTGTCTTCACTAAGCCTTTAACACTGTGTGGTATTGGATTTCTTGCAGTCTGTATCTTTGACAGTCCTCACTTCATCAGGTGAGTAAGTGGCTGCCTATGTGAGAGTGGTGACACTCCCTGCTTTGGCCTCCACCTGCACTTCCCACACTCTGTGGAAAGGGGCGTGGTAGCCTCTTTCATTCTCCTTCTTAACACTAGATCAAAAATGAGGAACTGGGTCACAGATGGCGATGTGGCTTTAACCTTTAAACTGAACTCATAGCTTGAATTCACCTGAGCCGGTCATGACCTATTGTTTATTTCATAATCATATCAGATACTAAAGATTTATGGTGTTGTGTCATTGCGCCCTTGCAGTCAGATCCTGGTGGGCTGTTTACAGGTTTTAGGTGTCACTCAGTCAGTGCTGAATCGCCTTGGTGATCTTCCTAATTGGCCTGTCGTGTCGATGAATCTAGTCCTGAACACAGAGTGGTAGAGCTGCTTTAATCAGATTATGACTAGAATGGAAATGAAATGACCTATACCCACTCCCACATCTACATACTGGTCTCACATACAGTCGACTTCCTTCTTAGTATACTTGCTAACAAGCATAAAAAAGACTTTACTACAGAGTCATACATAGTCATGCAGAATATTGTCAAGACTTACTTAATCTTGAAAAATCCTTTTGCAACCACAGAAAGACAACTATATTGAACTTCTTCTCTTGCACTCAACATATGTTCAGCTTAAGTTTCGCGAAACCCCATTTACGCACACTGATCAAGCTAATCAGCCAATCTGTTCTTTAAAACACTGTGTGTGTGGTTTAGCTGTAAGAAGAAGAAGAGAGGATTGTCTTCCTCACAGCTTTCTTTCTTCGAAGTAAAAGGCTGGTAATGTGACGGTTTACCAGAACAGCAGCGTAGCTGCAGGGTCATTGTGTCTGTCTCAGAGTTAAGCCAGAGAAAGAAATTGAAAAATCAAACTTTCCCTTGATACTGTCTGGTGATCTTTTGCTTTAATGCTCACTTCATTTTGTCTTCTTAATAAGTTTTAGCCCAGCCTCAGGGAGGACATACCTCTGCAGAGGTGAACTGTGTGCAGAAAGTCACTTATGCTATGTACTTGTAAATTCTTACATAACCGACAGCCAGAGTTTTCCAGCCAAACAGGAAGGGAGTCAGTCAATTCAAAGCTTTCCTCCCTGCTCCGTGTACACATACATGAGTATCCACGCACATGGACAAAGTCCATACATTGTGAGAAAGGATGCTCACACGTGTTTTTTGGAGTGCATTTTTGCTTGAGCCCATGTATGGGTGCATGTTGTTTATACGTGTGGATACATGTTCATCCTGGGAGTCTAATCTGAAACTGGATCCAGCTGGCCGCCTTGCACGGTGGTGGTGGTGGTGGTGGGGAGGGGGAGATCCTCCCTCAGCTCCTAATTAACTCTGGACCAGGGCCCCAGTGTGCCGCTCCCATCCACAGATTAGGAAGAGGAAGCCGGAGAAAAGCAGTGATCTTGGTACTCAGGCAGCATAACGAAGTTTGACATTGTGAAAGTGATTTATTACCACATACGTAAGTAGTGCTCGTCTGGTTGTTCTGATGTGCATATGAGCTTGTGGAGTGTATTTTACTGACAGCGTTTTGGTTGTTGTTGCTATATTTCCTTTAAATTTAAGGGAAAGGAAAACGTGTGAGTCAGAAAAAAAGGTGTTTTTGGAAGTACATATAAATACCTTTTCATATAAAATATAAAATATATCCCATACTGTGGATGTATTGACAGCATAAAAATTTTATGAAGCAATACATTATTAACATTTCAATGATTACTTTAATTATTGCTTATTAATTTGATTAGTTGATTAATTATTCAGTTTGTATACCTGAAAATGGCCTATTACACATCCTCAAGCTCAAAGAAATTCCATTAAATTTCTTGTTTTCCCAAACGAATACTATAAAACAAAGACATTAAGAAATGTAATGTGCTGTTACATGGGACACAAGAACAGAGAAAATTCTCTGAAACGCTGCAGCAAAGATTACTTAGAAGTTTGGCTTGAACAGTTACTGAGTTATTAATAATAGCTCCTGATTTATGTCCCCTGTAAAAATGCTCCCTTATTCACAAGGAGTCATGACAGTGGGTGGCTCCGCATGTTTGATTTGGCAGAGTTTTTACACCAAATGCTCTTCCTGTTGCAACCCCAAAAAGGGATTTGTATCTCCTCCTGGGATCCAACTGGGCATCTTTTGTTTCCTAGGTGAATGTGTACACGGCTACGCTATTGACCAGTTTATTAATCAGCTATTTGCTTCAGCTAAAGAAGTGCTTCTCATCATTAAATAAACCACAAACTGTTTTCAGTGTTGCATTTGTTTTGTAAAACTAAGTGTTGAGTGCTATAGGGGTCTTAAATATGTCCACATATATCCACATCGAAGGTAACACTGTAATGTCAATGCATTCAGTGAAAAGCTCTCGTAAAAATTCACAGAGTCTAACATACTGAAGATTTACTGCAGTGTAAAAGCATTTTGCACATACGTTGTTGATGATTAAAGCCTGTTTTCCCAGGATGTGAAACGGTGGCCACCTGTGTCAGCTTGACTCTGACTAATGCCATTGCCAAGCATTAGTCGACGCCAACTGCCACAGGCCAGTTGGCGTCCTACTGCAGGAAGAAGGCATAAAGGTATTGAAGGATAGGACATTTGGTAGAACTGCTGATAGCATGACGTGAGTATTCCAAACAAAAACAAGCTGCTGGAGCTGAAGACATTCCTTCCCTATCTCCTATCTTTCCACTTGGAAAGTAGATGGAATAATTGATCTTGTCTGTTTTTCCATTTTGCTACTCAACGTGATTCCTCAGTGGCTGTGGAGGAGAAAGTACAAGAAGACAATTCAGCATAGGTTTGAAAGCAGCGCATTGTTCAGAGGGGTGGGGGGGTGTTTACTGTCTGTCAGCAGCGGTGCTTGGCAGCGGTGGCTCTGTGTTTACATAAGTGTTCAGAGCGATGAAGCAAGCTGGTTGAAGTGACAGCAGATTCCACTGAGGGGCTGACTGAGAAAGCTCATCTGCTCTTAACGTTGCACAGTGACGGGGAGTATGGGAGCATTCCAGGATCCCTGCAACTCCCTGCATGCGCATGCAGCAAAAACTGGAGGCAGCGCTTTCTTCAAACAATAAAAAAAAATGTCTCCAGCTTGCTTGGACTGATAGATGTTGGCATATTTTTGACAACATTTTGCACTGTTTGGTGTGTTAAATGTAGAACAATAAGCATGCATACACTGAATCCGTTCTTGTATGCTATAATATTGTAAGCACAAATCCCTTAACTATAATGAGTATATTTTTTGTACATTTTATATTTGATAATTAATAAAATTAAAAGGTCTCAGCATATAACCATTTATTAAATTTTTTTTGTGATTAATTAGTTAATATCATCACCATATATCCTCATGACAAAACAGATGTATTGGGTCTTAGTTGGGGACCTAGTCTATTCTTGTTAAACTATTTATTTTATTTCAAAGACATTATTATAAAAAATGAGTTTGTAAATTTAGACATTTCTGCTTCAAAGGCATCATTTATTTGCTCGTTTGAAAAAGAGTAATAAACATTTGGATTCCTTTAGAAACAAAAAAGGAAACTTTTTGTTGTGGAACATTTCAGTCAGGCATCAGCTATAGAGAGAATATGATGTGCTATGAGGTGAAAGTGCTACAGATTTGAAGACCAGACATCTTTCCCCTTCACCATCACCTCAACTTCTACGCAATCTGGAGAAAACTGGGCAATTTATTGCATTAATCACAGTGGATTAGCAGGCTTCATTGCTTAGTCACGCTCACAAAGCCCCACTTCAAAGCCTCAGCTGCAATAGCCACTGCCCTGAATCACACACATGTAAAGCTGAACTTGGCACCACCACCACCCCAGCCTGGGCCTCACTTCGCCTTGGACATTGAAATACGCCATCAAGGACAAATACATGAAGCATGCTGAGTAAAATCTCACACTCACAATGATTCAGTTCCCCTTTTCTCAGGTACAAACACAGATGATACATCATTGGAATGGGTTCATGCAATAGTCTTTTCATTTTATTTGAACTGATCTACCTTTATTTGATTGTAAATTGTAATTGCTTTTTCATTGTGATCTTATAAATGCAAAGATTCTTAAACTGAATTCTGTTTTGCAGGCAGGACAAAAGGACAGGGTCTTGTCTACAAGCGAAGACCTTGTCCCGCACCTCCACGATGCTAAAACTGATCCGCTGATCCGGAGCAGACCCCTCAGTGATATATATCCATCTCAGAGTCATCCTGAGAGAAGTTCAGTCCCATATCTGCTGTCTGGATATGGTGCCCAGGTGCAGCCAATGAGTGCCGGTCCTCACTCTGATGAGAGCAAACTGAATGTCATCAACTCCTCTGCTTGGTCCAGCTCTATTTCATGTCAGCCTGAAGGAAAGCCTTACTCCTCAAGAATTATGAGGCTTTTTTCTAACTCAAGGAAGGGCCCAGTCCCTGCTCTAAGTGTAAATGCAGACGATCCAACCTTGGCCCACAGCGGCGACAGCGGCGGTAGTGCCCCCCAGTCGTGGTCAGGACTTTCAGGGTTAGGTGTTGTGGACTCCTTTAAAAAACTGCGGTCATCTGTACTTCAGGGTATTCAGAGCAGAAACCATGATGGAGACCATGCTGCTTTATCCAATCAGGAAAGGGCAAATGGCACAGTTGTAAATAATTCTGATCCATGTCTAATGGATCCAACAACTCATTCAAAGAGCACTGAAGGATATACTGTTTCTAATGGAAGTTTTACAGGCCAAACACTGGCTTTGTTAAGCCAATATGGCTCAGATAATGAGGACTACGATGATGAGGATAATTGTGGAGATGGTCTCACACGCAATTCACGATTATCCAGGAGTATCAGGAGAGCATATGGAGCAGGGCGCATCACTTTATTTGACACTGGGAATGGGAGAAAAGTAGGAAGCAATGCAAATACCACACAGAAACCAGACAAGACATCTAAGCTCGGTGTCCAAACTGAGAATATGAGTGAAAACACAAATGTGAAGGTTCTGAGCAGACTGAGCAAAAGTGCAGAGAATCTGCATATATTTAAGACACCTTTTAGACGTAAAGCCCCATCTCCAGGTCCTCCTTCCCCACAGGAAGATGATCGGAGGACTAGCATATCAATTGGGATGCCAAACATTGAAAGGACTTCCAGTGCCTCCTCAGCAGACCTCTGGGGCCATGACGTTAGCCGCAAGAAGAGCCCTGTGAAGACTAAGGCACCAATGCTGAAGCTAGTCGGTAGCATGACTGACTTAACTGTCCGACGCAGGCGAAGTCCCTCTCCGAGTCCCACCTCTCCATCTCCTATGTCCCCCTCAAGCCGCCTCCATGACGATTACTCCCGCCGTTTGCCTTTCCAACAGCATACCAATGAGCGACAGCGCCGGCCCCTGCCCGTCACGGCCCAGGCCACGTCCGTCGAGCACACTCCTCTGGTTCATTCCCAACCTGAATACAAAAACAGCCCACAACCCCACCAGGTTGTTATCGGCCCCCCTTCCTTGGATCCCCCCGAGACAACAGAGCAGACTTCACCTGATATCGCTGCTCAGTATGAGTCGCTGGCTGCAGCCACAGCAAGTGATTATAAACAGATGGTAGAATGCAGTTCATCCCTGTTCAGCCAAAGAGAGTCTTCACAACAGCAAGAACAGACTGAGGGCTTCCCACTACCGAATGAGGTAAGGCTGCAAAGTTGAAGTCCAATCTGAAGTAATATCTTTTTCCTTTTTCTTTGTCTGTTCTTCACTGCTCATTAACAGACATGATACTTTAACACATCACCAAACCACAGTGACTAAAATGTCATCTTTGTGCAAGTGGCCTATTTGATTATGACATTTAACTGCTTGTTGCTGAATAAATGTATTGCTAAAAAGAAAGAAGGCTACAACGTGTTTCACCCTGTCAATACACAGAAAAGCATGGGAGCCATACCTTTAGGCTAACTGTTTAGGTTCAAAGAACACGTGCTGAAAGACAGAAGAAAGATTCAATTTCCTATCACGCAGAGGTGAGTGATGAATTATGGATGCCAACTGAATGGCATTGACCCTTGTTTTGGGAAGTGATATATGACTTCTCTCAGTTTGGAGTGATCTTTGAATCTGGCAGAATTCCAGCAAATTCAGATAAGGATGCATGTTGACGTGAGACTTGTCAGTAGGGTGCAAGCATGCCAAAAGGATTGAGCTTTGTGCAGTCCAAAGTCCTCTTGAGTGTCAAATAATAATGCCATCAATTCACACCCTTTTTTTTTTCTGTCACTTGTGGTCAACTCCTGACCTCTGATGCTGCAAGAGTCACATGGCGAAGCCAGCTGTTTTAAGCTACAAGGCACACTGAAGGAGCAGAGAGAGTTAATGATTAGGCTTTGTTTATGATTAGTGGCCCTTGCGCAAAGCAGCTCCATGTCCTGTTGCTGTGGGAGGGTTGGAGGCTATGAGTGCACGCAGCTCTCACTTGTCCCCCTTTCCTCTTGATGCAGCTCAATAGAGCAAAGTCCAGCGCCATGAACACTGGGCCCGGGACAGTTAACGGCACCATCAAGTAGAGAGGACCGTTAAGATGCCATTTTAGCAACATGTCGTATGGTCTAAGGGTGGCATTTTCTCTTGAAAGATGAACAGGAAAAACAGATTTGTTTACTTCAGAAATCAAGCGGCTATTTCTGGCCTGGAAATTTTTTAGAGATTTGGTCTTGTGACTGTAGATTAGCCTGTGTGTTTGTCTGTGTTTCACAATGGTGCTAGCCTATTGTGTGCCTTTCCAGTGTATATGCCGGGGTCCGGACCCAGATCGAGAAAAGCAAGAGGTGAGAGTTGGATTTACTGGCTAAAATGATTTAGAGCAATAACTTCCCAGTCGATGACTCTTAAATATACGATACCTGCTCAGATGCATGCAGCACGATAAGATCTGTTTGTTCATATTGGTGCAATTTCTGTTGCAGTTTTTGTTTAAATATGATAAGCACTGGGTTGATTGTGTTCAATATATAGAGCCTTTTACTGCGTCATCAAGAATCCTTTCACTCGATAACGTTTCTCACGAGATAAAGCTTTGCACTGATTCCAAGAAAGCTTTTTCTGCCTTTAACTCTTGTGAATTTTCTTCCATAGTGTAGTGCTTTACACATTCACCCAACAAGTAAAAGATCCCCAATTTGATCTTGGGATGGGAGACAAAATCCCTTTGGAGTTGCTTCAGAAAGGGCATCTGATGATTAAAAACTCAAACATACGGAGCAACCTGCTGTGGTGACCCTTTCTGTGAATACGGGAGCAGCCGAAGCAGCTTCTTCTGTTTCTGATTAACAGATGTTCTTTCCAGTTGACATTATGTTCACCATTGTTCTACATTGCAGGTTAGAGACCAAGGGAAAGTCAGTATCATTGCCCTTGTTTAGTTTCAGAGTTTTTCCTTTGATCCCTAGGTGACATCGGACCAGCAGGGACGAGAAGCCCTTCTCCTAACAGAGGATCCATCAACTCCATCAACCAGCAGGACGCCTCCTATCTCTCCAACATCCCTCTCCGAGTCAGCCATATCACCTACATCTCCCACAGATGAAACCACGGATTCCACAGAAACATCCTCCGTCAAGCCCAGACGTAGAAGCGGGCTGCCCAAGACCGCGGCCCATTTCTGACTATGGGCAGCTAATTTCCAGGAAACATTCCATCCCTGAGGAAGTTGGAGAGCTTCTTTCTGAGGAAAGGGCTGCAAATGCACTGCTGCATAAAGATGGGAATAGTAATGATGCATACATGAATGGAGAGAGCCCTGAAAGCTGCAGCATGAATGGGGATATTCAAGCCATGAGGCAGCGGCCCATCTCTGTGACAGGACCTGTGGATCTCTTCCCTCCTGATGCTGACTTGAAGGAAGACAACCTTCCTTCTGTAAGCTGTTTCAGGTTTTACCCATTGTGTGCCATATTCCTCAAAAATGTATGTATGAAGTGTGATGAAAAAAATTATGTGATGCAGACCATAAAAAGTAAAAACCAGACCGAATTTAAATTTGGCCGTTAAAGCCATTAGTCAAAGTAAAGTCTGACCATTTGCACATTTGGATCTCCTCCACTATGTCACAGTAGCAACCCATCAACTTGAACTTCATCTTGGGAAAGAAAACAAAATCATAGGGAATGCAATCTGGAAGTTAAGGCAGCTAGTGAGCAAAGTTGTTGCTCGACTACCTGTCTAAATTGCCAGATTTCTCTGGTGTGGCCAAAAAGCTCCTCAGTATCGCATCACTTTTGGCAGGAGCACAATGGCACACATTGCAGTTCAATTTGAATGTGATGAATGGTATCCCTCAGACACGGTGGGACGGTACAGCAGAACAGCGTTGATAGTCTGACCCTAGGGTGCATATTCCTGTGAATGTTGGGGGGGATCACTAACAAGCTCCAGGATCTGCTCCTGAACTGGTGTGCCATCTTTGGGGTTGACTGTCTCTCTGCAGAAGTTTAAGGTCCAATGTGAAATAGCAAAGCCGCACATGCAGTGGTCAGAGCACAACTTCTAGGAAGCGAACTAAATATAGCAGGAGTGCCTGAAGCCATGTATGGCAGATCAAGAATACAACCTTGAAGGAGATAGCAGGCAAATTTATATAAAAGTTTATTGCTTTTATTGCTAAATTTTTGTTTTGGTAGGTTTCTTTGATTTTCCAGCAATAACGTCTTGAATTACTTGAGTGTTGGCTGGCAAAATAAATAAATAAATAAATACTTGTTTTGGGCATAATGAAACAAAAGCAAACAACCCATATTTTCCATATTTTTTATAGGTACTCATGGTCTTATCAAGAGGTTGCAGGATCTGTTATTTCTGTGCGACAATTTTATTTTTATTTTTCCTGTCTGCAGCCATTGTCGCGACCACCAATCCCTTCCCACCAGGTGCCCCCCTACAGAGGAGTTTCTGCCAGGTTTCGTCCCTCTGCTCTTTCCCAGAGTACCCCTATTGGATTGGATCGTGTAGGCCGCCGCAGACTTCACAGGGTGCTCAGCGGTGAGAACTGGGTTGGGTTCAGGCCTGGCAAAACACAGCAAAAAGTTGGTAGTGTTCAAACATGGTACCATAAAGATGGGGGAAAAAGTACCTCGAAGCCAGTTGACAGTTTAAAGGAAACATTTTTTTTATAATTACTGTAGAGCAGGGGTATTCATTTAATATTTAAAGAGGTCCAGTCAGAGAAAATTTCCTCCAACAATGGTCCAGAATATCATAAAATTCCACAGGCATTATAATTTAATGCAAGATATTTTGAAGTTGCCTAATTGTTGTATCAGTGCCTATATGTCAACAACTGGCTGTCAAGTGAAAGAATGTACAATTCAACAGTATTTCAACAATGTTTATTATTAATTTTCACTATGAACTGCAGGTTTCTCTATTAATAAAATACAATAAAATGAAAACCTTTTAAGAAAATTGTCTTCAAATGTGCACACAATGACTACCGTAAAGACAAATGAAAAAGCTGCACAAATTAAAATACCCCTACCATAATGACATGAATACTTATGCAGAATAAATTAGAAATGGTCTGTCAAAATCTAATAATAATCTAATAATAGGCCTGTGTCTGGATCCAGATCACGGCCCTGCTTTTGGTGACCTAGGCCTTAGAGCATATTGACTATATGAAGCTATTCTTTTTTAGCCTTAGTGAGTGTTTCACTACCATTACTCAATTCATATTAATAAATCATAAGCTTGCTAATCTCATCCAGTCTTGTCTCTTTCAATTAAGAAAAAAAAATGAAACCTATACCGTCGGCCAGCGACTTTGAATTTTAACGAAAGGTTTCCCAGACACAGATTAAGCCTTGTGTCTCATAGAAAAAGAAGAAAAAAAAATCAATGAATGTCTCCATTGAAAAATGTTTATGGTCTAGGACTGGGCTTAATCCATGTCTGGGAAACTGAGCCTCAGTTCTCCCATCTTGATTACTGTAGCTCACTTGCATTAACCAGTCTTTCCTAGCCCATCTTCTATTTATCCAGAACACAGGCTGCTAAAAAAATTAGCCAACAATCACACATCATCCCGATTCTTGCATGACCATTCCTCTGCTTATGTAACAGCAGTGCTGAGATTTTAGCCAAGCACTTGGTCTCTCTGATCACCTGATGAAGGCCTTTTAATTATTCCATGCTCTTCCTGATTGTGTTTCTAGCTTACTCTGGTCACCTGCCTTGAGTGAACTTAAACAAGTTTGTATGTAGTAGTTATGTAACATATACTTGTGTTAAGAAATCTTCACTTATTTTAAGAGCAAGTTCTGAAGCGTTTTGTGCTATAAAAATATTATTATTATTATTATTTTAATAACTTGAAAATAGAAAACAGCAATACAGTGCACTCTGCTTGCAGACTGAACATACCCCTGGGGTTGTTTATGTTTGACAAGAGATTAAAAAATTTAGTCTGTGGGAAAACTGGAGTGCAGGAATGTCAATAAGTGCGACGCAGGGAAATGTTGATGTAGAGTCAGGTGTGAGTGTGCCTGCATTTGTGGCTTCTTTCTGCATTTGCTGAACTTTTTCAGAGAGTTTTCTGCACTGCACGGTTTCATTGTCTCTCTTTGCACGTTACAGATGGTGTGTCGGAGTGCTCTGCCACACTCGACGACAGTGTGAGCGAGGAGGAGGAGGGTAGCTTTGATGAGCTCACTGACGTCACGCCTTACCTCCAGCCAGGGGTGGAACTCTCTGTGCTCAACGAGGTGAGGTTGAGGCGGGAATCTTGTCACGTTGCAACACTCACGAAGATCTCTTCCAAAAAATGTGCTTCAAGTTTCTGATGCAGCACTTATCTTGTCACCCTTCTGCCTCGTGAACAGCTGTGCAGAAATGTTAATGCGTATGGTTCCAAGATGTCTGGCCTCAATTCAGTAGAACACACTTCTAGTGCAGAGTCCACAAGCCTATACATAATCTTATATGTTAGACATGGATTTGGCGTGCATGTAATTGTATGTTTATCTTATCTGTTTGTGTTCATGCTCAGTGGATAAGCTCTGGCCACGCGGTTTATGCTGAGGCTCTCTGGGACCATGTGACCATGGAGGAGCAGGAGCTGGCCTTCAAGGCTGGAGATGTAATCCGTGTCCTGGATGCCTCACATAAGGACTGGTGGTGGGGCAGGGGGGCTGACAGGGAGGCCTGGTTCCCCTCCAGCTTTGTGAGGGTAAGTGGACTTCCTGACCCGTGCGTCTGATGCATGTTTGCTTTCTGGCAGCATAGAAAAGACTCACAAACTGGCTTAGCTCCAAACAAACCCCAGCACCCCTCTGAAGAAGGGGTACAGCTGGTTTCTGTAGTGACCAGAACTGATTGACAGTTGAGTGTTAATTAGGCGAGCAGTCACCATAGTGAGGTTATTTGATTGGCAGATGGGGATTTGCTGTGTAATTGCTTCTAGCTGAATCAATGTTGTTGAACAGGAGCTGGTTAAACTTGCTCATGTTGTTGCCTAAGTGATGCAGAGCTATAAAAGGTACTTAAACCTCAAAAGTCTTTTGTGTTTTAAGTACCTATTGTTGTAATAATGTCAATTTGCATATGAGCTTTAACATTTGTTTGATAATTTTGCCACTGTAAAAAAAAAAAGCAAGCTGAATATGTTTTGTGACTTCAAGTTAGAATTTCTGATAATTGAACTGCTGCTCAGGAGGTCCAACTGTGTCTGTGGTGAATGTTTTTCAGGTGCGTGTGAACCAGGAGGACTCGAGCGCTGAAAGTGTGGAGAGTGTAGCAGAAGATCCAGCTCCCAGAGACACACACAGCACTCAGCACAGGCAGCAGATGAGAACCAATGTGGTTCAAGAAATCATGAATACTGAACGCATCTACATCAAACACCTAAAAGACATTTGTGAGGTATGGGTTTCAAGACCAGTGTTCCTCAGACTTTATCTAGCATGCTCCGGCTTCCAAATGCAAAAAAGTTCAAGTTGAAAACCACTGAACCACGGCATGGTCCGTCTCTGTCACGCTCGCACTTAATTTGATCTCATTCCAGAAAATGTTAGCAGTATTTATAATAAGCTTCTTTTCCAGAAATGTAGAATTCCTGCTAATCAGTCATGTTTTCCAAGAATGTTAAATTCCACCCTCCAGCACCACCTGCTGGCCAGCATTTGTCATGTTGTCATGTTTTTTGTCAGTCTAAATACTGGCATTGTGTATGTTTCAGGGTTACATCCGCCAGTGCCGGAAACACCCCGACATGTTCACCGAGCTGCAGCTGAAAACCATCTTCAGCAACATAGAAGACATCTACAAGTTTCAGAGGCAGTTCCTCCGAGAACTGGAGAAGAAGTACAACAAGGACCAGCCGCATCTCAGTGAAATAGGTTCATGCTTTCTCCTGCAGGTAGTGGCCCCACACGATGTCACCTATGTATTTACTAGTGCCACTGCCCCTAGCTCTGAATGATTAGTGAATATTTCTTTTCATTTTAAGGGGGAGGGCTTCTCCATACTCTACTCGGAGTACTGTAATACTCATCCTGCAGCCTGTGCTGAGCTGCAGCGGCTCATGAAGTTGGGAAAATATAAGCATTTCTTTGAGGCCTGTCGCCTCCTCCAGCAGATGATTGACATATCTATTGCTGGTTTCTTACTCACACCTGTCCAGAAGATCTGTAAATACCCCCTGCAGCTAGGAGAACTTCTCAAGTACACTCCCAAAGACCACAGGTACTTTTACTGCTTGTATTAAACAATATGTTTTGCCTGCATTAACTGTATATTATAAAGATCTTTTTAATCTGTATTTACACATCTAATAAAGACCTGTAGTATGCATTTCATACTGTAGGCCATAAGCAAGCTCCTTCAGTGTTGACACTGCCAATAAATACATCTTTGGCCACACTGTATACTGAAGATGCTTCGAGTCAGTGCAGCTCAGTAGCATTACTATGGATGCTGCACATTATAATGAAAGCTATAAGCACACAGTTACAGCACTGTTATTCACTCATAAATGATTTGAATAAAATCTCAAACATTTGAACTTTAAATTAAAAATAATACTGATTTATTTATTAGTTAGTTCTGTCCATCTTTTACTGTTCACATATAAAAACATCATACACAGTGCACACAAATGCAGTGTCCCACTCCTCTAATTACTTACTGTTCCATTAGTGAGATTGAATGGAACTGTTAATGGAAATGTGCTTTCATTTTCCATCTGTGGACCCTGTTTTCACTGCTGTGTTGCCAACTTAATGCAGTGACCACAATGGAGTGAGCGAAGCGTACGAGGCTATGAAGAATGTTGCCAGTTTGATCAATGAGAGGAAGAGACGGCTAGAGAGCATCGACACCATCGCTCACTGGCAAGTCGCCATATTGCACTGGGAGGTGAGTAATGGCTGCTGATCACTTTTAATTTTGTTTCTAATTTTTTGGTGTATTCTTGGATGAATGTTGTCGTAAATTGTTTGACTGAATGTCTTTGAAAATATGTTGTCCTAGGGACCCGACGTGCTAGAGCGCAGCTCGGAGTTGATTCATTCTGGTGAGCTGACTCGTATTGTCCGGCAAGGCAAAATGCAGCAACGCAGTTTCTTCCTATTTGATCATCAGCTAGTCTTCTGTAAAAAAGACGTCCTGCGCAGAGACCTGCTTCACTACCGTGGACGGCTGGATATGGACCAGACCGAGGTGGTGGATGTTCCTGACGGGAGGGACACGGAGCTGGGACTGACCCTGAAGAACGCTCTGCGCTTGCGCCACGCCTCCACTCTGGAGTTTGTGTGTATGCTTTGCTGCAGGAAGGCTGAGGACAAGCAGAGGTGGTTAGAAGTGTTTGCCAAGGAGAGGCACAGAGTCAAGGAGGACCAAGAGATGGGTGAGTCTAGCTGAATTCCTTTCACTGAGAATACAAACAGCCGCTGTAGATAGATGTCAAGTAAAAGGCCAACAGGGTAAAAAAATTGTTAAATAAGTGGGTAGTAAATATTTTGACCTGAAGGTGCATTTGTGTGCCTCTCTTGGCAGGAATGAATATCAGTGAAGAGCAAAGAAGACGGGCGATTATTAATGCCAGAAGAGCCAAACACGGGAAGATCAAAAGTAAGGACACATTTTTTCTTAATGTTGCTTTTGATTCTCTGTATTACAAAAAAAAGTTTTCATTTGCTTTAAGTACTCTTTTGCATTTTTTTTGTTGCAATTTTTAGATGTTGGTTACTCTGGTTCTGTCCCACCACACCCCCAAAACCTGCACCAAAACCTTCACCCACTTCACCAGCGTCACATCACCATCCCAACCAGCGTGCCTCAGCAGCAGGTCTTTTCACTGGCTGAACCCCCAAAACGAAAGCCTTATCACCTGTTGTACAGCATTACCCGCAACGCCTTTTTCAGGAAATGAAGCTTTGTTTCCTCGTCCTTTTCTTTCTCTGCATGTTCAGAGCCAAACCGTCCTGAAGTCTGAAAGAACACTGTGTTTTTCCTGTTATCCTGTCTGTAAATGTACTGTCAGGTTTTGTTTTTGTGCCACGTGTGTGCTATAATGTTTGTGTTGCATGTTGAAACTCAGTGCCTACAATTTGTAAAGGGCATGACAAAAGTGTTAAAATACTGGCTATCCATTTTATAGGTGTGTGTGTGTGAAAGATGCTGCTCATTCAGAAGACGCCCATCCCTTTTCTCTTATTAATTCCAGCTTAAAGAGTTTTGTACTTTAATGCCGACAACGATGCGTGTTCTGCTTTCACATTGACAAACATGGTTTTTGTTTATTTTACAAAGGCTGGACCCTTTTTTTTTTTTTTTCTTTTTTGTGAGTCTGTCAACTCTGAGCACAAAGCAGCCAGAGAATAAATTAACTGACACATTGACCTTCCCTGTTAACATTGTGAATAAAACACTTGTATAAACATGCCTTGTGAGAATGTTGTCACTTAATTATGTGTTATGGTATTATGCAGCTGTTTTTGCTTCATTACCAAGCAAATTCCTAGTTTGTGCTTGGTGAATATTGGTGCACGTGCATTTGATAGAAGTTGCCAATGGAATGAATGAAACATTAGCCATATGACTGGAGAGTTCCCGTTTCTCCATTGCTCGTCTGTGCTCAAGGATCTGGTTTCAGACACCTGTTGACTGTGGATCCAAACGGTGTGCTTTTCTTTTATTGGCTCTGCGCTGTTTGGGTCTGCTTTTTTTTTTTTAAATATTCAAGATTGTTCTTATTCTAAAGGGTAGTGGGGATGGATCTGAAAAAAACAAAAGTCAGGAATTGGACGACTGCGGCTTGAAGGGATGCCTGTGTCATGGGTGCGCAAAGCGATGAGAACGATCAAACAAGTGGAGATGATGATGCATCTCAACAGGACAGTGCCAGTGTAAGTAAGATGTATCCTAAACTGGGGGATGAATAGCTGCGTGTGTAGATTTGTGTAAATTTAATGCTTTGAGTTGAGTTTTGAGCTGGAACATGGCCGTTTCTCCAGACTCAAATCTCAAAGATTTAAATTACTGCAAGAATTCACGTTAAAACTTTAAATCTGTCCACTTATTTAAGATTTAAATGAGATTAAATGCATATATATATATATATATTTTACTCTACAACTATGGTCTGCTAACTTGTGATGAGATATGTGCCAGTTGCACAGTGTGGGATGACACCGGATGAATAATACATGTGCACTTGGTAACTCGGTGAGCGCTGGAGTTACATCTGATGGAGTTGCTGCTGCGTTCAGACACTCTGTCACAAGCTGAGGTGCCGAGTAAACTGGCCTCATTCTCAGATCCTTTACCACTCATGCATTTGGGATTGATTATTCAGCCAGCTGTAATGTAAGCTAGCTGATCTGGATACACTACAGTGACAAGCGGAGGATGACTTTATTACCCTCATGGTCTTCTAAGAGAGCCGGCATCACCCTCTCGTGCCCTTTCATCCTGAATCCTCATGCCGCTGAAATTATAAATGTAGTATACCGTTAATTGCTTGTGGTGTTCTTTTCCTATTATTTCAGCACCATTAACCACATTCCCATTACTCGCCCTCTCGTGTGATTGCTCAAAAGGGCAAGGAAAATGTACTGCCCATGTGATAGCACTTTACATGGCTATGACTGTGTTCCCCTCTCTGGCTGTAGATTGCAGATGTGTCAGTGGAGGTGGCCACTGTGGACCACATGCTGCAGAAGCTGTGCAGGAAGTACAGGAAGACCAGGCGGAAGCCCAAGGGACTCAAGAGGCTATGGCTTCGTCTGCTGAACATCCCACACATAACTGTAATCACCACAGTGGTGGTGTTTGTGGTGGTGGTGATCATATGGTCGCTGCTGTGGGTCTTTATTTGTAAGTGAAAGGATTCTTATGGGCTTACAAAAAAAAATAACACTAAAGGATGCTTGTGATAGATATTTAAGGGACAGTTCACCCCAGATTAAACTTAAATGTTTTCCCTTTGGTCTCTCATGCATTTTAACATCTGCAGTGGGGTGAATATGTATTTAACTTGTTGTTAAATTAATAATTTTAACCATTTACAAAGAAATGGCTGGTCTGTGATTTTGATGGTTGGTTTATTTTATCAATAAAGCAATTAATAGAAAAGCATTTTGCTCTAGTTCCAAATGAATGAGCATTTTTAATGAGGGAAGTATTTGATCCCCCACTGACCCAAATTTGTATCAAGTATACCATCCAACCAAAGGTCAAACTTAAAGATTAACATGACAAAAATACATGTGAGAAACTCTATCACTGCATCACTGGCTCTTTTAAGAAATCATGATTTGGTTACTCAACAAAAATCCACAAACCTTGCTGTGGACAGTTGCATGAAGGAACTGTTTTCTCTACTGAACTACACCCACCAGCTGTGTGGAAGGAAGCATGCATCTACCATGAACCTGTTTCTTTAAAGAACTGCAAGGGAAATGTAATTTAGTTCCAGTTTTCAAAAAAGGCTATAGATTATACAGTCATGGTAGAAAGAAAGTACACCCTCTGTGACTTCTAAGGTTTTACGTCTCAGGACAAAATAATCAACCTCAGGGGAACAAAAAATGAGATATTACATTGTGTTGTTATTTATTTAAGAAACACTAAAGCAAAATGGTCTGCACAGCCCTTTTAAGTTCCTGCAACAGCATTTCAATCAGGCTGAGGTCTGAACTTTGACTGGGTCTTTCCAACACTTTGATTTTTCTTTTCAGCCATTCTGTTGTAGATTTCCTGTGTGTGTTGGAATCATTGTCCTGTTGATGACCCAGTTTAGGCCAAACAATTTGACAGATTGTATACAGAGGAGTTCATTTTGGACCCAGTGACTAGAAGGTGCCCAGGTCCTGTGGCTGCAAATACTACCACCACTGTGCTCGACAGTTGGTATGAGCTGTTTGTGCTATGCAATAAGACTAGACATCGCCACTTTGGTCTCATATGACCAAAGCACATTGTTCCAGAAGTCTTGTGGTTTATTCATGCGCAACTTTGCAAACCTAAACCATGCTGCCATGTTCTTTTTAGAGAGAAGAGGCCTGGAAAACCTTCCAGATAAACCATACTTGTTCAGTCTTTTTCTACTTGTACTTTCATGAACTTTAACATTTAAACATGCTAACTGAGGCCTGTAGAGTCTCAGCTTCAAATTGTTTGGAAATGGCCAAACCCTTCCAAGGTTAATGTGCATTAACAATTACTTCTCTTAGATCCTCGCTAATGTCTCTCCTCCTTGTTAACACACACCTGAATGCATTTTGGCTTAATTTTTGTTAAATACATAGCGACACAGTGTAATATGTCATGTTTTGTAGTTCATTTGAGGTTGGAGTTACTGAATTTTAAGACCTGTTAAGGACTGGATTATTTTGGATTAGGGATTATATGTAAAACCTTAGAATTTAAAGAGGGTTTCTTTTCTTTTTATCATGACTGTATCTCCAAAGCTGGACAACTCACACTATTAAAATCTAGATGACTATAGTTTAATTAGATTTTTGAGGTGAACTGCCCTTGTCTTTGCAGATTTCTGTGTTTAGATGTTGTGCAGACTTTTGCTGATTTTATAGGTAGCTTACAAATAAAAATGTTTTTGAAATTTAGAAGCTCAATTATTTGTTTGGTTGAAGCTGCAAAATGTGACCGTATTTCATCAGTTCGCAGGGAAAGTAACAGTGGAGAATATTTTGCCGGGATGTTCCGTGTTGCCAATGTGGAGTTTATCCCAGAGTATCGGCAAGCAGACTCTTATGAGTTTGTGTCCATGGCAAATAAAATACAGCTCGTGGTAGGTCTCAGTGTAACCCTGTTGATGAAGTGATGGTTAGCGCTGATCTGTGCTGCTCTGCTGTTAATCATTGGTTTCTTGTAGGTGAGCAGTGTGTACAAGAGGTCCTCAGTGGCAAAACTCTACAAGCAAGCTGTCATTTCAGACCTCAGGTACTTCGGGGATTGCAGGTGATTTTCATTTAGTGTTTTGAGGTTCACTCCACAGTTTAAAGCTGCTCTGTCCCTCTGTTTTCCTGCTCAAGTAACAACAATAAGGGTGGCGTGCTGGTACATTTCTGGATGGCTTTTGAAGTCCCTCGGCTGAAGAGCTCAGTAATGTGTGAGGAGTGCATAGCGGCCATTTTCAGAGATTCGGTCGACACCAGCCTTAAGAACAGGTCCTCTGTAGGCTACCTGCTGGGTCTCCCAGTTGACATAGACTCCATCCTCATCAATGGTGTGTTTGTGTGTTTGTGTATTTGAAAGCAGATTTATCACTCTGTACTTTTGAAAATAAGAAAATGATTATTCTGTACTCTTGCAGCTGTTCAGCGTTTGGATTACTCATCCAACACAGTAGGTAAGAAATATTCAGGTGAATAAGAAATATCCTCCGTGCCTGTATTTTCTTTGCATTAGTTTTTTTTTCCTCTCTCCTTTCAGATTCACAGTGTGTGGATAAGATGTATGCCAACCTTCCTGGTGTGACGGTCCCTTTAAACATCTTCTCGTCATGGGGCGGTATAAATTGCCATGTAAAGCTCACCACAGTCCCCGGCTCTCTGATCCGTCTTACCATCACCTCATTTGTCATTGAGCCCAGTGACTGTGTGAACGATGCCCTCGCTGTGTATGACGCTCTGCTCCCCATGAGAGGGCGCATTCTGCACAGGTGAGTCTTCTTTTACTTTTGTTTTTGATGTAATTAAGACAGACTGTTCCCTACAACGACACACAAAATTCCCACAGATTTCTGAAGGTTTATCTGCATGTATTGGGCATTTTAAATGATCATCAATAGCAGCTTAAACTAAGCCCTTCCAATAACCCACTATTTCTTCTTTTTAGCCATTTCTCAGATGGCTTTACATTTAAAACATTTCTGCTCTTACTGTGGCCAAAAACACTATCTTAGATTGAACGTCCAAAGCACATTACTTCAAAAGACCTGGTTTTTGGTTTTTTATATATATATCTATATATATGTGTGTGTGTGTGTGTGTGTGTGTGTGTGTGTGTATGTGTGTGTGTGTGTGTGTGTGTGTGTGTGTGTATATATATATATATATATATATATATATATATATATATATATATATATATATATATATACATATATATTGTTAAATACAAATTTTACACATGCTGATGTACATCTTTGTGCTGCAGGCTGTGTGAACCAGTGTCCAGCTCCTTCTCCATCATCTCTACCTCCAATTTCATGTTGCTGTCCTTCAGTATGTCTAATGGGAATAAAAATTTCAGAGGACACTTTGAGGCAATCGCTGAGGAAAGTATGACACATTTACCTGCTTTTGTCTTATAAGCCAGTATTTCCTCACAATAATGTTCTCTAAAAACAAAGCGTGGGCATAGATTCAATATCTCAGTGAATTGTGGGGGATTTTTAAAAATATGTATAATGAGCCAAAAAGGTTACTAAAAAATTATTTCTCAATAACACACCTACCCACCCAACACCCAGACTGAAATTATTTGTTATGTGTAACATGCAGCATTATCTGACGGAACTATAACCCTCAAGTGTCTGTCTCTGTTTCTGTAGTTTGTATGTCTCAAATTGAGACCCAGTTAGAGCCTGACATCACAGATCAAATCTACAGCCCCTTCTACCCCAGCCTGCTGCCCCCACAGTGCTCCTGTACCTGGAAGTTTAAGGTAGATAGACACAGTGGCACACAAGCACTCACAGAATATTATTATTATTAGTGTTTATTGACTGTGTATTCTTTTATTTTATAACAGACCCATAACTCCACCTTAGGAGTTGCACTGCACTTCCACAACTATCTACTGAAACCAAAGGACATGAATAGCTGTGACCAAGGCTGGTGGAAGGTCAATGAAGTCATGTATGTGGCTACAGCTCTTTATACTGTATTCAAATAAAAAGTTCCACTGCCTATAATTAGGTATTTGTGAATATCTACAGCCACGAATAGTCGCCTCATGTCTACTGTGTGTCCTGGATATTTTTAGACTACTCATTTGGCCATGACCATATTTGTCCCACATCCTGTGATGATTTTCTTGATGTTGTTTTCCTTCCATAGTTTCTGTGGAAGCTACGTGGGACACCACACGGTTTTTCGGATCGCTGACTACAGTCCAGAGGTGGAGTTTCGCTGCAGCTCACGTACCTCTGCTCAGCCTTTTCAGGCGTCTTATAGCAGCTACATTATCAGCCAACGTAAGCACAGCATAACTAGAGCCTGACTCACTGTGACAGCTAGGATGTAGTGCAGGAAATGCGTATTTCTGTGTATTTGAGCGTGCATTTTAATTGATGATTGTTTAAAAGAGGATTCTAAAAATTATAAGGAGAAAATGTTGGAGAACGGTATGCAAGTTCATAAGGGAAAAAAAAGAATCTGTTGCTGTAGCTGTAGTTGCTGTAAAAATGAACATTTTGTTGTTAATTTTTACTGATTTGTAACACCATAGAAGCTTATTGTGTTGTGTCATAGTGAGCCAGTACACCATTATGATAGAGATTTAGTTTTGTTTCTCTTCTTGTGCTCACCAGCCTGTCCAAAGAGCCACTTCTTGTGTAACACGGGACTGTGTGTGGAGAAGAGTCAACTCTGTGATGGCCTGGATGACTGCCAGGACGAGAGTGATGAGATCTTCTGCTGTAAGTGGTTTAACAAGTAACTGAACATTGAATTTTTTTTTCATTCCCTACTCGTTTAAAATAGTTTTCTGAATAACCGTTGAAACGTTACACTGTTCAAGGTGTCTGGCATCTTGTTTGAATGTTTTGGTTGGCTGAGGAATCAGTCACAGATTAGAAAATGATGCATATCTTCACAGCAAGGCCCACAATGAGCTGTGGTGCCAGTAGTCCCCTGCATCCTCTGCTTGTATGCAACGGTGAGACAGATTGCACCAATGGAGTCGATGAACTCAACTGCACTCAGGGTATGTCTTGTTTGCAGCTTTATAAAGTTAAATCTAGCCACTGATAACCACACCATGTTCGATCATACATCTTCTGTCAGAAACGACCTGCTCTGCAATCAGATATCAGTGCAAAAGTGGCTCCTGCATCCTGAAAAAGAACGCAAAGTGCGACGGAGTTTGGGACTGTCGGGACCGCAGTGATGAGGCTGACTGTGGTGAGTTCTCTTCATTACTTGCTCTATGTGCACATCATATTTTTGTAGTAATACAATAATTACAGCTTGTGCTCTTAGGTGACTCCATTTCCAACACGCGGTATGATGTTCTGGGTTTGTATGACATGATATGTGAACTCTGAGATAAACTGTAATCATTTTCAAGTTTTAGCATACATGTAGCACATAATTATGCTCAAACATCTTCAACACTTTGAACAACTTTGAATTGTTCTGCCTGGGATTTTTTTAACATAACATTCAGTTCTGCCATCAAAAATAAAAAGAAGCTGCAATCAAATGATTCAACCCTTAATTGTTCCTGAATTATCATTGAGTAGCGATCTCCATTCCTGGATTAAAATATAATTTGAAAATCTATGGCTGAATTTGAAGGGGGGGGAGCAGTAGCAGCACTGAAACCAAAACAACAAACAACTAGAAATGCCTGTTTGTGTTCAAAATGTTCCAGTGCTGCTCCGTGCTGAGTGGGTGGGGTTCATTCATTTTGATTCTAAGCCACTGTGGAGTAGAAATTATTTTTTCTTTAGTACAATTAATAAGCGCAAAAGCGCAGTGAGTTTTTATCCAGTTTAATTCACTGCACTAAAATGATTTTTGGAGCAGCAGCAGCGGTATATGCTGAACTATGGATGTAAGATGCCTTTAAAATGCTGTTGCCTCCACCTTTTCATTATTTCCTCAGTTGTTTGCTTTGCTACCATCATAAGTGTTTGGCAAATAGATTGAGTGAAGTACAGTTGATTCAACTCAGTATAAGCTATAATCACAAATATTTGCTTATATTATATTTGCTTACCCTCTGAGTTATCTGATTTTAACAACTGTGATTAGACTACCACTACACAGCCAGTTCTTTGCCAGATCCTTCACACTGTTTCATGAGAAAGCTGTTCTTTTTCTAATCCTCTGTGCACTGAGCTGCAAATTTGCTGACCTGCAGCGCTGAGGTGACCTGTAGCTCTCTCTGTTTGCTGTTATTTTATCATGATGGGGTCTCAAGGTGGTGGGAACAGTTCTGCCTTTGATCACTCACTAAGACTGGGCATACGTGCACGTGTGTTCATGTGCATGGACACACACACACGTGCATCAAAGCTCTAAGTTTTAATAAGGTGGCAGCAGGACTGCCAGCCACGGTGATGATTCAGCATGTCAGCGTAGGTGGTTATTGTGGGTGTGGAACTCATGCCATAAGCTGTAGACATTGATAAAGGCATAGTGTGCACATGCGGTATAAATGTGTGGCAAATCTATGCATACACATAATAATATCAGATTCAGTGCTGTCACTCTGCCACATAAACAGTATTCTCCTTTAAAATGTAACAAGTGTAACAACAAAACCCATCACTATATCATCCTCAGCTTGTGGTCATCCATCCCCATTGACCAGGGTGGGTTCATCTACAGGCTTTGAGCGTATTGTGGGTGGAGTTAACTCTGTGAGAGGGGGAGTGGCCTTGGCAGGTCAGCCTTCAGTTCACTGGTAGCCTGCACTGTGGCGCTTCTGTCCTCTCCTCTGATTGGCTCATCTCAGCTGCTCACTGCTTCAGCAAACAGAGGTCAGCAATCCTCACTGGTATTCTTATATACTGCAAGTACTCTTTTAATTTAGTAATAAACTCACATTAATTACTCTGAGCAGGCCTAGAGTAAATAATGTTGAGATTCCCAGCCTTTTTGAACCAATCACTGTATACTTGCAGCTCCTGTTAGAGAGCAACTCATCTTTTAATTAGTTGTGTAAGATCCAGTTTAATAGGTTCCAGTGTAATTTATGTCACCTGCTCCTTTAGTGTCTTTGACCTCTGACCTCTGCCTCTGCAGGCTCTCTGATCCACGTTACTGGAGCGCCCACCTTGGCATGCTGACACAAGGCAGTGCCAAATATGTGGCAGAGATACAGCGGATCGTGGTGCATGAGTATTATAGTGCACAAACCTTTGACTATGACATTGCCCTGCTGCAGCTAAAGAAGCCTTGGCCTCCCTCCCTTAGCCCACTTGTCCAGCCTGTGTGCCTACCACCCACCTCCCACACTGTCAGTGACAGCCACCGCTGCGTGGTCACAGGGTGGGGATATAGATCTGAGGAAGGTAAGCACAGTGTGAGCCATTTCCTGACAAGAGAACATCTAATTTCTTCATCATGTCATCTAATGGAGATTTAAGGAGTTCCCATGATGATCCAAAATATTTCAGATGCAAAGATTTCTGCTTGTCATGTTGCAGCTGAATAGTCATAATAAAATAAACAATTTTTCAAATGAATAAAAGCACTGAAGGGTCTGAAGGACTGTAGTCTGGTGTGAGGGATAGAGACCAAGCTTTTATGGACTGCAGAATCTGGGATGGAGTGTAGGGGAAGAGAAAGTTAAATGAGCACTGGGGAGCAAGAGCATATAAGGCTTTGTAGGTGAGGAGGTGGGTTTTATAGGAGATGCCATTTGACCAGCCAGTAGAGGTGCATAAGGGTGAGGGTGATGTGTGGTTGAGTTTGAAACACACTGCAACTTGTCCAGGGCTTTGTTACGCAGACCAAACAGGACACCATTGCAGTAGTCCAGGTTAGGAGGTGATGAAGGATTGAGCTGCAGAGCTTGAGGGCTAATTGCTGGAGTCCGGAGAGCATGATATGCCATGTATCTCTGTCTTCTCCTAAATCTGTTGCTCTATAGAAACACGGACTGATTTGTTCTCATTACCTTCAGTTGTCACGGTCCTGTGCTGTTCTGCTCTACTACTTATGTCAGGCTAAAGCTCCAAAAATGTGTAAATGTTTTGTCTGATGCATGATCCATATCCACATCTTACCACTCTGCAGACAAGGTGTTGCCCTCAGTGCTGCAGAAAGCAGAGGTGTCTCTACTGAGCCAGACGGAGTGTAAGAAGCGATATGGCCTCATCTCTCCACGAATGCTGTGTGCTGGAGTCCCCTCAGGAGCACAGGACGCCTGCAGGGTAAGCTCCCATATGACTGAAAAGACTCATAAGACTCACCTGCATTTCAGTGAGCAAATGATTCCAAGTTACTTGTGTGTACTCTTTGTGTCTCAGGGAGATTCGGGCGGTCCTTTGTCCTGTCAGGCACCAGGCGGGGGTCGCTGGTTCCTAATTGGGATTGTCAGCTGGGGGTCCGGTTGTGGCAGACCAAACCTACCCGGGGTCTACACCAGGGTCACCAAGTTCACCTCCTGGGTTGACAGCCATATCAGATGACATAATGAAATTCATCAAATGCCAGCACAATATTCCAAATAATAAACATCACTAACATTACTGGATACCGTGCACTGCTGTATTTTTTTCATCCAGTTATTAATAGTTTACTGATATTATAAAGTTCCATTAATCTGTAAAAGATTTAAAAGTTAATCTTTTTTTTCACAGATAGAATAAGAGCTCCCAATAAGTCCTCTTACAGTTTCAGATTTGTAATTGCAGGTTCTGTTTTGTCCCCTGAGGCGCATCCAAGGGCACAGCAGCTCAGCCCCAGTTGTAATACCTCACACGTTCCCCTCAAACACTCTTTTGTCCCTCCGAGCTGAACCCCCGCATACACAGCGAGGAAGTTTGCCCACAATATCTGTCGCACGGATGGTTGTGCGGACTGTACCCTTTCATAGTGGTCTCATTGTCCCCGCACTGCATTATGGGGCGCCGTGTGACACCTGCCGCCAGGTTCAGATAAATGGGAGGCGGTGAATACCCGCCGCATCCGAGCCGCTCAGGTCGGGTTTCGGTGGGGTGTTTTTTTTTTCTTTCCTCTTCCAAAGGTAGCGACAACGGGGATTTCCTCTCTCTCCATCGTTTCTATGCCTGGGGTATTGTTGCATATCGCCTCTCCGGAGCTAAACGAGCCAGTGCTATGTGGACTCTCCCCGAAAGCAAAACTTGCGAAGTGTACTGCGTCTCCGGGCATGGGCACTGCTCCGCTGCACAGGTAAGCCGTCAGTGCGCCTCTTAAACAGCGTATGTACAACAGTGACAGACCTTTCTGCGAGAACTGTTTTCTCAGTATATTCTAACCCTATCGCAAAAGCTTTCAGCCTGTTTAACTTTTCCATTAAGAGAGGGGTGTATAATATTTAGAACCTGTGGTTCATCTTAAGTGTAAAATCAGGCTCTAGAGGTCTGTGGGTCGCATTCTTATGAATGTCCGCATCAAGGTGGGCCACTTGATTGAGTTGCTGACACCACAGAGCCAGGCCGTGGGAAAGCAGGCCACTCCAGCAACTCTTTGACCCTGGGGAAATCTGCCATGCCATTAAATGTCTTAGGAGATCTTTTATTCTGAAGGATGTTCTCCATTGCTCTCAGCGAATCAGTGCCTGGCTCTGCTAAATATGCCTTCTACTGATTTTTTTTTGTATACAGGCTGCCTTTTCTTTACTGCTCTTCTGCTGTGCTCCCATAAAAATAGCAATTAGAAGCAATTTGAGAATGCGCACAAAAAAGACTTGTATGATATTTGAGTCATGTCCTTGTCTTTGAAAGGGAGAAAGGGACTTAAAGCCCACCCATTCACTGAGCCCCCCACAAAGCCTGAGGGTCAGGTCGAGGAGAAGGTGGAGGGGGTACACGCTCCAGTGTGTGGTTCATGGAGGAGGTGGATGTTGGGTCTCTCGCCTTTCTTTCCCTTTATTGCTGCCATTGCACTGACACTCCACTACTTAACATGTGAGTACAGAGCTGCATGAGAGTTTTCTAGTCCACTCCTGCCATGTAAAATGTCTTTATTTTGAGTCACATGGTGCACCTGTCTCAAATCTCTCCCTCCTGCTGCACAGCTCCGCCTTGCTCAGTGTTCTTTCTCGGAGGCAGCGTGGAGTTCCCAAACCTGAGCTTCTCCTCGGAGCTGGCTGACTCCACCTCCCCTCAGTTCCGCCTGCAGGCTCAGGCTTTGAACCATTATGTAAGTGGAACTGCGAACCTGTCTGTCACTGCCTCCCCTCTGAATGACACTTTAGAGTGCTGCTTGACCTTGCTCCCCCAGGCTGAAGCTGATCTTGTTGTTGTTGCTCTAACTTTGATATCCTTATCTGTGGCAGGTTACTGCTGTTTTTATGCCACACATTCAAAACACAGCCGCACTCCTCCTCTACTTCTGTCTTTGCTTTCTTATTTGCTCGTTTTCTTCTTATCTACATTACCCTCCCATCTTTTCTTTTTGTTTTCTGCACAACACTTACCTCTGCCCCTCTCTCTGTCTCTTGCTGGTAGTGTTAAATGTAAAGCTGTAACAAGACCTGGGCACAGTGTGTGTGCAGGTTTCCGAGACCCCCAGGGACAGGGCCCTTTCAGGGCTGAAGACAAGCTCAGTATTTGTGAGCCTCGCTAGGCCCAGGCAGCAAGAGTGAGAGGAAGAGCAGGCCTTCAATAAAAACATTGTCTGTGTTGCTTTCACACAATCAGCCACTCTGTGCACCGGACACTACAGAGAGCAGGTAAACCTCTGTTTGATGCTGAGGTTAAGAGGGAGAGACAGGGCAGTAGGGCAATCCAGGATGACAGAAGGACTGGGAGGAGATATAAGAGGGGGAATTTGGATTTTGGAGCAAAAGGTCAGGCATATGGCAGTAGATTTAGCCAGTAAACTGATTGGTGGAAATTCCCTCAAACTCTGCAGTACCATAGTTTAATATCCCTGTAAGCAACTGTAATGGTAATTGATCTGCTTTGTTAAGTGGCCACAGTATCTTTGTGGCCATCTGTTCAAAGAACAGGTGAACTGAAGGCTAAGAGCCAATACCACCCAGTATCTTACCTCGACACAGCGGGCAGGTAGAGACACAATGGAGCTCTGTGCTGGTCAAAGTCAGCATGGACACACACAAGAACACATAAAAAGAATGCTTTTACTAAACTTGTCAAACGCATTCATCCAGGTGTGTTTTCATGTCACTTCAGTGGGAAAAGCCATCTCACGAGCACTTTGTGACATCACGCTGACAGCGTTTCTTCCCTTTTTTTAAAATTTTTTTTTTATTAAACACAGTTCTCAGAACTCTACGAATCCTCTCCGTGGAGCTCTTATTACATGCGCTCAGGAATCGCTGCCTTCAGGTATGTCGCGCCTAAACAAAATCTACTTGTTTAGTGCAGCAGTTCTTGCATGCTAAGAGGATGCATGACAACAGTACACTGAGATCTAAACTCTGTGTGTGATAGTGAAGGAGCAGAAGGGCTCACTGTCTTCTACTGGAGCAAATTCACTGCCCCAGATGATGTTGCAATGGAAATCCAGAAATTCAGCCCAGAGAGGCTGCAGCGGCGGTTTCCCGGCAGCAACAAGGTGCAGCGGGAAAGCCTTAACGAGCATCGCTACTATATGCAGCAAGATGATGATACACTTCACTTACTGGGTAGATACACTACTTAAACTGCAAATGCTTAACAGCATTACTGCATATTTCAAACAGAAATCATTTAGTTAGCCTTTTGTAAATGCTTAATATTTTACCCATGTTTTAGATTTTTGACGCTTGATGTATTTCTTTCTAGGTTTGGACCCTGATGACTTTGATCCAGATGAAAGATCTGACAAAATCAAAAATCCAAATAATATACAGGGTGGGAAATGGCAGCTTGGCTTCCAAGGTGAGGAGAGTATTGTTCTGGCTTTGCACTTTAAAATCAAGTCTGTTTTGGAGAATCAAACATTTCTGAGAACTGCCTGCCCTTGCATGTGCACACACGGGAAGCCAGACGGGTGAGAGAACAAGCTAGACCCAGGCACAGAACAAGACAGACATTAATGACATCAGATATGACACTGATTAAGTCAGACAAAGCAGGAAAGGTGGAGCTGGTCTGTTTAAGCAGCTTACAAATGTGCACTAACTATGCAGGTTAAATAGCATCCATCATAGCTGGACTTTACAGTTTCTTTGTTCTTCTGTGTGTGTGATTTAATCTGACTAACAAAGTCAGTATTATTAACATTTCTGCTGTTTAGCAATGTCCTTTGACCTCTATGCCAAATATGGAAACAACCGCACCCTGAGCCTTGTGAATCCCAAGAAGCCATACTACCAGTGGCGACTTCGTGTACCATCTGGTCACGTGGTTCGACTGGTCGTCCTCTCCCTTCATGGTGCCACACCAGGAAGCTGCACCGCTCACAAGCTCTCTGCATATGACTTCTTACTTCCTTTACAGAACAAGATAATCGCCAGGTAAAGCATTTTATGGGCTTCGATATTTGTGCACGTGCAGTAGTAACTGATAAGTAACCTTTATTTTTATTTATTTTATTTTGAAATATTGTCTCTAAAAATGATGCATGTGACTGCTGCAGGTGGTGTGGGCTGCCTGTTTCAGGCTCATCTCCGGTCATGAAGCTGACATCCTCTGGGAATGTGATGTTGGTCACGTTCTCTTTCAGCAGACAGAGGGATGGAGCCATCTTCAAAGCTTATTTCCAGGCCATCCCAAAAGCAGGTCTGAGTGCTCTCACACAGACAAAAGCAATCTAACTTCATTTTGAATTGCATACACAGAGCAGATGTTGCCTTTGTGTTGCTGTGTACTTATCTGTGTCACCATCTTCCCGGGCAGGTTGCGGAGGGTCAATTTCATCCTGGAATGGCTCTATTTCTTCACCTTACTACCCTTCCTATTACCCGCCTAATATAGACTGCATTTGGACAGTGCGGGTGAGCTACATAAAAAAATATTTGGATACATACACAGAGTGTGTGCATGTGTTAGGAACAATGAAATATCCTTCTGCAGCCTGTCCACATTCCAGCATCTCTGAACTTTCCTTTATCATCTCTGGTTGCATTCTCAGGTGCCCCTGCCAGGATACCTGATCTCCATAACTATCGTCACAATGGACATTCAGGACTCCCCATCATCAGAGAAGGACTGTGAGAAGGACTGGCTGGACATTGGAGGAGTGAAGTGAGTTGTAAAACTCAATTTTAACTGCTGGTGTGTTTTATCTCAGTGTTTTCGAGCATGCTTAAGGGTTAAAAGTAAAACTCCTTGTTTTGCTGTATCTCCAGATTGTGTAATCCAGTATCAGACAGCGGCAAGAAGAGAGTCTTCTCCTCTCCTTTGACCCTCCACTTCCACTCTGATGAATCTCTGACCCACAAGGGCTTCTACTTGCTATACCGGGCCTTCTCCCCAGAGGGCAGTAAGTGAAACTGGATGCTTTCACTCCACTCTTGCAACAGCCTTGGGAGGATTTCCTTAATTTAGAAATAGACACAAAAAAAAAAAAAAAGAACTGATCTTCTACACTAATCTGTTAGGTTCACTTTTACTCACAACTGCTAGTTTATTCATAAAGAAAAGGTCATTTGGGTATTTTTAGACCAAATTTTAAAGAGAAAAAGTAGAATAATTGAAAAACAGGAAACAAAACAAACCAGCAAAAATCACAACATCAACCCATGACGTTTTGAGGTCTTCTCTTCATAAGAAGATTTTCATTTGCTTCCTAAAATGTATTCAACTCGCTCTCGTGTTGCTGGGTACAATTTGTACCATCTCTTTTTTCAGGCTGCTAACAAGATTTTAAACAAATATCTGCCTTCTTTTGACACAGTATTTCCTGCCATATTAACTGAATACACTATATGTGACCTTGGTATTCATAACCCAGAATTCTGACAATAGCCAAATGAACACTCCCAAAAATGAACAGTGCCAGGGCAAAACCAAAAGGCATGAGAATGGTTTACATTTACTGCTCCACATTGTCTCCATCATGGCTGTGTTACAGATAGAAATGTACTCCTAATTTTGGGAGTGACAAGGAATCTTATTAAATTCTTCCAACAGTGTTCTCTCCAGCTACGTCATGATGTTGTAGATTATTCTGTTCTCCATAGATGCAAACATTCATCTACAGAAATATTCACACCTAATTATTTTTTTTAACCATTTCTGCTTAACATAAAGTGTTGTATTTCCTTCCCTCTCTATTAGCTGTTGGTATAATGTGGATATTACTCTGTATTTCTTTGAGCTGTAGACTCGTGCTGTTCTGATTATGCCATTTTTGTCCAAAATTTCCGCTGGGCTTTACTTCTCTCTCATAAAAATCCATCAGTTATAAATATCTGAAGTTGCCTTGGTTGCGTAATGTGAAAGTTATTTTAATTTCCCAAAAACTCATAAAATTCCCATCTTTTATTACCATACCCTGTGTTGTTATTCCATTTGGTATCCTCTGTTTGAATCTCTGGTCCAAGGTATATGGGGTAAAGTCTTTGTAAATTACTCATCAAAATAATCTTCCTCTAATTTATATTTATATACTGGGAAAAAAATACAATAATTTCAGAGTATGTTTCTTTGCTCTCTATCTTTAGCTTGCCCTCGCCAGTTCCGTTGTGGAGATAGTCACTGTATCCCTCTGAGGAAAGTGTGTGATGGGGTAAAAGACTGCTCAGACGGAAGGGACGAGGCTAAATGTTGTAAGTGTCGTTGCCTAAGGCCTGTGCAATTCCTTCACCCGGCTAGCCTTGTATTTTTTACATTGGATCTCTAGTTTGTATTGTGCTTGCACATCTTGATGTAGCTAAGACACAAACCTTGCATTGGACTCAGAGTTGTTTGTGTTTTGTGTTTGCACATATGAATCGAACGTGTAGCATCCTGCAGGCCGGGGGAACTGTTGTGTGGGAACGGCCAGTGCAAACCTCAAAGCCAGTGTGCCAGTCAGAGCACGTGTGCAGACAGCAGTGAAGAGGGCAGCTGTGGTGAGTAAAACACACTGCTGCTGTATTCATATTTCATATCTCTGTTTCAATCTTGTGTCTCATGCTGCATTCTTTTTGCTTTTCAGGAGGTAAATGTTACCACGTTTGCCCCAACAAGGTCTGTTTGCCTAAGTCGTCTGTGTGCGATGGTGTCATTGACTGCAAAGACCGCAGTGACGAGATCAACTGCACCAGAGCATGTGAGCGCTTATGACTAGGTGCCCAGTGTTTGTGTGACAGTGTGCTATTAGAAACAATATTATGACATTCATTCTCTTTAGATGTTAAAGGCTGCTCCTCATCCTCCTACAAATGTGCCAATGGGAAGTGCGTCAGTAAAGTCAACCCGGAGTGTGATGGTGTAAAAGACTGCTACGATGGCTCTGATGAGCTGCGCTGTGGTAATTACCCCCTGCCCCCGTACTTTTGCCTTCTTGCTATTCAACACAGGCTCTGACATTTTCATATATGTTTGCTTTTCCACCTCCCAGGCTGCGGCACCAGGCCCAAAAAGCGCACTAAGATAGTGGGAGGGAATGACGCTGTGGCGGGGTCATGGCCGTGGCAGGTCAGTCTCCAGATGGATCGCTACGGGCATGTCTGTGGAGCCACACTGGTCTCAAACCGCTGGCTTATCTCTGCTGCTCACTGTTTCCAAGACTCTGATGCCATTAAGTAAGAAAAATACAGAGAATTATATGTTGATGATTCATACATAAACACTGTATTTAAGCGCAGTGTTTCCCAGGTACTCAGATGCGCGTGCTTGGCGTGCTTACATGGGAATGCGTGTGATGACCACGGGAAACCAAGGAGCGTCCACCAGACTGATTCGCCGCATCCTGCTCCACCCACAGTATGACCAGTTCACGTCTGATTATGACATCGCCCTCCTCGAGCTCAGCGCACCTGTTTTTTTCAATGACTTGGTACAGCCTGTGTGCGTCCCCGCCTCCTCTCACACTTTCACTACAGGGACTAGCTGCTATGTCACAGGCTGGGGTGTTATTATGGAGGACGGTAAGCGCCCATTATTGAATTAAACTATGCAAAGAGTGTTTTTCAAAGCAGTATCTTACACATAGCCTGAGCCCCACAATGTTTTCTATTACTGGTTCTGTGAATTACAGGTGAATTAGCCTCTCGCTTACAAGAGGCCTCAGTGAAGATCATAAACAGGAGCACCTGCAACAAGCTGTATGATGATGCTGTCACTCCCAGGATGCTGTGTGCTGGTAATCTGCAGGGAGGGGTGGATGCCTGTCAGGTAAGTGTGTATGCTGGTAAATTTTATGGAAAAATACTGCATATTGGCTTAAGAAATATCATATTTTAGCTTTTAGTCATAACCACAGATAGCATAGTCTTGTTCTTTAGATAATTTTGCTATTTAAGCAATATTTTCAAGAATTTATGTCTAAACCACAAAAATCTGCTTCAAGAAAAAAATTGTTTCTCAATGCTGTTTTGTTCATCGTGTGCTGCTCCTCATGCCAAAAACTATCATCAGTACAGTTACTCATTAAGTCTCCACAGGAAGCGCTAAGCGTCTTTCCCATGAGTCTGTTGCATAACTGCAGCTTCTTGCATTTATGCACATGGTAGAACAGTGGCAATATAATTAATTATTAATAACTGTTAATTAATCCTAACACAGGTAGGATCATACTGCACTTAATGGTAAATTACAGTCTGCACATTTCTATACATCAGATAAGTCAACTGTCTCAGATTTGCAGTTATAGTATCTGACATTTCAGCAGCCATCCTCAGATTGAGCCCGGAGCTCAATCACAGCTGTTGGGACTTCTTTATTTTATTTTACTGTCAGTAAAATCAAGTTTCTGTTTTTTTATGCTTCAAAATCAGTATTATCAGTGTTGAGTATTGTATAATGATCACCTGTGCTGCTCATAGGGGGCTGTGTAATTGCTGAGTTTTTCTTCTAATATTGTAGGGTCTTTAGCTTGTGATGTAAAGAGCCTTGAGGCGGCGGCTGTTTTGAATTGACACTGTGTAAATAAAACTGAAGTGAATCTTTAACCATCACTGTCATGATCACAATAATCATTTAAATAATTAACAAAATATGGGAACAGATAGTCTTCCAATAATGGTAGCACGGTAAATTACATATTGTTTTAGTTTTTATCAGAAAATAATCAAAGAGCAAATCAAATAACTCATACAGCAGATTTGAGATTTTTTAGGTTGGGTTGTTAAAGGATCACTTCACTCAAAATTCCTTAAAAAAGCTTGAGTGACAGACTTGTTTATCCATATGACCATATGGCAGTGTTAGACAGCAAGTAACTTATAATAGGTAGCTTGGTTAGCAGTAAGCTCACAAAACAGCTGCATCAATAAAAGATATCATTCACTGACATTTAGCTGATGTTTGCCAGTATTTAGTTAGACACTTATCTGACAGAGTAAGTATAAAAGTTGCTGCTAATGTTTGCGACAGCATTCAGCTCTATTGCTGCTATTCTCCTTGGGTCTTGGAACTGATGTCATCCTCAGATCTTAAAAAGTATCAGTAAATACAAAATACCCTGGAGATGTTTTCTGTCTACAAGTTTATCGGTGTGTGTGTGTGTGTGGCCCCCTCAGGGTGACTCTGGGGGTCCGTTAGTGTGTCTGGAGCGAGGCAGGCGGTGGTTCTTGGCAGGGATCGTGAGCTGGGGCGAGGGCTGCGCGAGACAGAACCGTCCCGGTGTCTACACACAGGTGGTAAAATTCACTGACTGGATCCATCAGCAGACCAAAGGACAGGTGTGACCAACAAACATCTCACTCACATGAACTACATGGCAGCGCTTACGCACAGGAAGAAGGTTTCAGACCTGAAGTCTGTCTTCAGATTGTCGTCATCACGGATGGCAACACAATGAGTCAGTTTTTGGCAGTGTGTCCTAAGCATTGGGCCAGCAGGGGCATCATCCCTTTTCCAAACCTTCCTGCTTCCTCATATTCCTCAGACAACATCAGCAGTGTTGTATGGACAAAAAAAAAAAAAAAGAAGAAGAAAAAATCAGGTCTTAAACTGATTATTTTTGGCTTGCTGCATGTAAAAGTTAACACTGGAATCCAAGACAAACAATGTTTCTCAAAAAACTTGTCCAGCTACATAATACATACACTGCTCACCTTAGAGCTGTGGTAGGCTCTATAGCCTGCAACCTCTTCCACATCACAGTGGTATTCCCCAACACCTGATTAAAAAAAGATTTTTATTTTATATCTGATGAAGTTCCCTTTTAAGTCTTTCTGCACCAGACAGCTGCCTGTCGCAGTCACACAGGCTGGTACACGTCAAGTTTGAGAGCAGATCTGAGGTGGACCAGATTACCCTCTTTGAGTAAATGTTGCCAATTACTTCCTGTTTTCCTAATGTTTCTACCCTTCCTCATCTTCCTGTCACATCTACATTGTTCATGACAGAAACAGACCGTGTCCTGTGTTGCATGGAGTCTTTTTATTGTGGAAAGAGTTCTCCCCAAAACAAATATGTAACCCTGTATTTTTGTACTCATCACTCTCTGTACTGTATACTACTGGATGTGTTCACAACTCACTTTGAGTTTAAGAGTTGTTCTTGTACTGTATATGTACATCTGTGCATTTGTATTTCATGCAATCATAATCTTATGTCCCATATATGCTGTAACTGTAGATAAGTGAACAGTCCATCCATAGTAGGTACTTTTCAGTTTTACTGCGATTTAATTTATCTTAATAGTGCCACTTTTATACTTTATCTCCTATTTAAAAAAAAAAAAAAAACCTTCTCAAGGACCCAATAAGATTACAATTACAAGACCTAAGCAAGTCTTTCTATGCAGACATTTAATATTTTTTTCAATTTCTTCCTCCCCATTCAGCTCGCCCTACCACCCAGTGGACAAGCTGCACCATTACGTCTTGTACGATATCCCCTGAAGAAATAATGAAACTTACGCCCCCCAAAATTTAAGAAAACTGCAGTTTGCATCATAGTTAAATAACCAGATTTTAACTTTCTATTAAAGATACATTACCAATGCAATAACTGTTGTTTATGTATATTTTAAACAGAATTTTCTGTGTTTGATTTGCTGTTGAGCTGAAACAATGAAATTTGCTATTTTAGTCTCTTGAATTTAAACTTCCAGCGGGTAAATCTCTGCTTCTTCGGAAATAATTGGTTATTTGACTGAAAGGGATCAAACGCACCTGGATAAGGCACCTGTACTGCAGTTCAGAGGAAACGTGAGCGACCTTCCTTGTAGTGGTGAGACCAGTATTTTCTGTAGGAGTGGAATGTGTGGCATCTTGCGCGGAACACTTTTTTTTAATGTGAGGCAAATGCAGTGCTGTCGATCAGTGCACGGCTTGTTTGCCCCGATGCCTACGTGCTGATCATCCCGTTTACCAGTGCTGTGTACTGACTAGATTTATCCACACAGAGCTTGTCATTGCGCATCCTCCCCAGTATCCGCGATGCGTAAAAGTCCTTCCAGAAAATAGGACATGCAGATTCTTGGCTTTGAAATGGCAAGTTAATATTCAAACTGTGGAAAATGTGTGGGAAAAAAGCTGAAGAGTTATTTCTTACGTTACAGTATTATCGCACCAACAGCTCATTTAGCAGATTTAACGCAGGGGACAGCTGAAAGGGGACAGCTGTTGTGCGCGCTGGGTGTGTCGCTGGACTCAACGGAAGCCGTCTATCCGGTGGGTGCACTGTGGGAACAGTATAAAGGCACACCAACGTCTGAAACGATGGGAAAAAGTTGCACTGGTGTTCAAGCGTGGTGTTCCCGTTGCGTGAGCTCCCGCAGCTGAACTCAGGAAACCGTCTCCCATTCGGTGACCCTCAGCTCAGAGCGCAGCAGCGAACCGCGGTGTGCTGCGTTTGTAGTCACTCAGGGGGAGAATAAAAAAGCCACAGCAGGAATACAAATTCTTTCATGCTTTATATTTGAAAGTCCAGAGCTGCATCGGAGTCTCCAGGCATGATGAATTTTATTCTCATCTCCGTGCTGTGTGGATTTTATGGCGTTCTAGCAAAAGGTGAGTAACGGGGTTAGTTTTGCAGACGTAATAAGCGCACGGAGTGCATGCTGCAAGGATAACAACTTATTTATGAGCCTACGCTCATTTACTACTCAGCGCAACATCTTTTCATAATTAGTTAATTTCAGATAACTGACGTTGTAAATCAGAGTAGAAACTTTCTAATATGCGACATTTTATGTCTGACTTCATGATTATAATTTCTTATAAACTTGGCCTTCGGGTAACAGAGTTTCAAGTGACCAAGTTAGAAAACAACAGACGGACACCTAATCCCCCTTAATTATTGCGGTGCCGCTCCTCATTTATCGGCTTGTTGAGTCGCCACTGTGGCTGAGCGTCTGAAGCTGTAAACCTCCGTTTGCAGAGGATGATAAGCGCTATCCCACCCGGACACTTGTTTGGATAACGAGGACCCCTGTGGCCCGGCTCCTTGTGCGCTTGGCCCCTGTTGAATGGATGCACGCAGGCGTTGTTTCCTGAGACTGATGAGCTTGTCAAATGGAAGTTCTTATATTAATGACTGAGGGGTCACGATTAACCGAAGGAAAATATCCACTGAGCAGGAACCGAGGTGATTCTGTGCTTATTGCTCAAAGAGCCAGCAGGTTCCATTTGTGGACTCCACAGATCTATGTTGCAATAATGGAAGCAATTTAAGGAATAAAAGCTGATGTTTCTTCAGTTGCAAAATCAAAGTATGCACTTAACGCATATATAGTTTTACATGCAATTCCTTTTTAAAAGATGTTATACAAGTGTAAATACCTAATGTATCAGTTATTATATTAGTATTTCACTGTTCATGTGTTATTACGCTTTCTAAATGCATCATGACACTATATATATATATATATATATATATATATATATATATATATATATATATATATATATATATATATATGCGTGCATGCTTACATATATGTTAGTGTAATCACACAATCTTACACAGAGAAAGGAAGAAATATATAGAAATGTTTTCTATTACTATTTCTTTATCAGAATGTGAAAAATAACTTTAATCATTCCAAAATAACTGCAGTAGATCATCATAATAGTGATCAATGCATAATCACATATCAAGAATGTCATGCATGTATCATCTGTTCATTGGCGTTTCCTAAAAACATGCATCTTACACAGAACAAACTTTCTTCTTCATTTATTCACAGCACACTGTCACTGTTATCTATAATATAATATATGAATCAGAACTATTTAATAGCTTATAACAGACTGGACATTCATGTATATTTATATTATAAAACCTATCAAAAAAAGAATAGATGATCACATTTCACTGCAGGAAAACAAATTCTTCATGTAAGCTGATTCTCTAGCAAGCTTCAGGCTCTTGAGATTAGTTACAATGATTAAAATTTCAGTTTAAAAAGTTTGCCATGTGGTTATTAATTTCTTGTTGAATAGCACCTTAGTATGCATCTGCATGTTTCTGTCCTACAGAACATCTAAAATATTTCAGTGCCTTCAGGTGTTTATGTCCCATTTCCTGGTAAGTCAGTGAAAGGGATTTTTTACAAGTAATGAGCTGATGTGGAAACGTGCCACAATAATTCCTAGTGATGGGAGTGATGTTGTATTTAGGATTGTGAAATGCTTTCCCACTGACTTAATAGCAGAGAAACTGTGCTAATTAGACACTTGTTTAAACAGCTTGTTGAAAAGGCCTGGAGGAGATCCTGGACTTCCCCTCCATCTTCCCTTCTACTGCTGTGTGTGTATTTGTTGCCTCCTGTGAAACCCAAGGAAATAGCATAGGAAGTGTTAGCAGTGTGAGTAATACTAGATGTAGTCAATGGGGCATCCACTGGGAACAATGATGCTGACAATGAAAGGTAATAATGGATTTAAGTGATAAATTTGCTAACTGCCTTAGCAGCGATTTAACTGCTCACAGATCCGCGGGGTGGTTATTTCTGAGCTTTCAAGAGCAGTCAGCGTGAAGGACAGACTTCCCTGAATGATGTTTCCTCTGTTGTTTTGAGGAAGGAAGGGCAGACAGTCGTCTATATCTCTCATTAATAAACCTCAGCAATGAAGTGGAGAAATGCCTTTGTTTGATAAACAAGAGGTACACTGCTTACGCATTTCCACACAGCTTCTTAAGTGGATTTAGCAAGGAGATGTGAGGAGGGTCAGAGATGCTGTGGCCTAGATGGCGGCTGTGCTGTAGTGGTGGGAATTGCCAAGGCTGACTGGCATACCTTACAGGAAGTGTTTTATCTTCCAGGATTTCCCCAAAAGTGATCTAATGCAGATTTGATCACACAAAGTAATTTTCAATTTGTATGTCCCAATCAAATGGACACTTGTCACTTCACCTGAATTAAATATTAATACATAAATACTGCTGCTATTTTGCTATATTTTCCTTCTAACACAGTCTACAAACTCAGTCCATATGCACCCTTTTCCTCAAAATACACTAATAAGCTGTCCTTGACCTCTAACCTCTCTGGAGAGGTTGTTGACAGATAAAGCTGTGCAGCCTTAGACTTATTATTAGACAAACCTCACTACAAGTCATTGGTTGTTGAATTGTTTCTGTAACTCTGCTCATCTTTTCCTCTCCCCGACCTCTGCAGATAAAGATCATAAGGGGAAGTTCAGCGTTCCTCTCCTGGATGTCCAAACTCGGCAGCTGGTCCTGGATGCTAACCAGATGCTAATGCTCAACTGCAGGTGAGTTTCAGGTAGAAACAGAAACATCATGATTCAAAATCCGTGGTGGAATTTTTCAGCAAAGATTGTGGTAGAAGAGTAACTTCCTGGAGGAAAAAAGCTTTTAAAACCTTAAGAAAGCAAATCTTTGGACCAACAATTTTATACATGCAGTTTTTTTATGTGCTGATAACCACTAAAATTAAAGTCAGTTTAGATAAGGTTTCTAACTAACTGCCAAAATAAGTGACCTTAAGTGTCACTTGCTCACCTGCTGGTGAGCCAGGTAGCCCAAGTTTGGACAAGGGATTGAACCTGGGTTAGGCATAGAAAGAGACAGTCACCATGACTGATATCCGGTTTAAAAAATAAAAGGAAAAAAAGAAGAAAATTTTAATAAAAGAAAGACTTAAAATTAGCAGAAAAATTAACTTTAAAGTCAGCACTAAGAAACATTTGAATCCAAATAAATCATCTTCAATTTTTGTGCAAGCAATTTCCAGCCTTTGTTCCCCTTTCTTTTTCCTCATGTATGCCATTCTTTCCTCTCTAGTTTGTGCTTCTCATACAGTAGCTCGAAAAGCATGAGTCATTTTTTCCATTAAGACAATTTCTGCAACATTTACAAGTAATTCTTTCTCTAAATAAATTACAACCACCTATTATGTTTTTGCATGTTTACCACATGCAGCTCAAACAGAATGAGACTGTATTATATTATAAGTGCATTAGAGTCCAATATGTATCTTCATCTTCCCACACCCATTTTGAAATCATCACTGAAAAAAGGGATACAGTTACAGTGATGTGAACTGTAGGGTGTTACCAACCCACTCTAACTCTTGACCAGGGGTCGCTGGCAGCTGACATGGACCTTCCCAGCAGGCTTGGCCAGAGATCAGGTGGAAGTGAGTGAATCTCGCTGTGGCAGGACGAGCCACCATTACTGCAGCCAGATGAAAGTCAGCCGCATCCAGGCCCAGCATACCGGCCTGTTCCGCTGCCGGTACCAGCACAGACCCCAAAAACAGACATCCGTCTATGTTTATGTCACAGGTAAGACACTGCTGCCCTAGGGTCTTTTTTTCTTTTAATAGTTATTTTTAGCCCACTCATTGAGAAGCCCCTCACTCATTCACCCTGCCATGTGTATTGTTTATAATGTCAGGTTAAACAGGATGCAGTGGGCGCTAAATACAGACCAATGCCAGTGAGCCAATTATATCTAAACACTGTTTGTCCTAACAACACATCCTTCTAGATGACTCTGGCACAGTTTCACCACCCTCCTCCCCTGCCTCCCCTTTCTCATCCCAGGCCTACCTCCTTTTCGTCTATATATAAATCCTTTTTTACTTTCGTTTACGTGCTACCTCGAGGCCAGGAATAGCCCAGCTGCTGAAAGGCTCAGGCCCGGGCAGAGTTTCCCAGGGCATCAGCCTTATCTGCTCTACTCAGCCTTGCTTGAAGCATCCTGTGCTTTGGAAAGGAGGGGAAGGGCTCGATGGGGGTGTGCTTGGAGGGAATGTCACTGTGTCTCTACAAGGTGGCGGCAGGGAGGTGTGTGGAAGTGTGTGTGTGTGCATGTATGTGTGAAGAGCTGAGAAGGATAAGATGAAGGCCAGTAGCTCAGTGGTATCCAGGGGCAGAGGAGGCATGATGTCTGCCCAGCCAGCTCCTCCCTGTCCTGGAAGGTGACGCTGCTCAGCCTGAGCATTATGAGGCACAGAACTGGGCTGGAAGCCAGGGTCACAGGGCACGCTACTGTTTGGCCAACAGGACCCTTGGGAACCATCAATCGCTCAGGTCACCATGTCCATTAAGCATCAGACTTGGCCTGCAGCTCTGCTCAGACATTGCCTCCCTCCCCGACTTCTCTATTAGGAATCAAAGCAGAAGAAGGAAGCCTTCAGTCTACTAGTCCTTGGGGTACTTTTGTTTGAATGTTCAGAGATTTGCTTTCCTTGAATAACACCCTATGGTCACAAACAATACAGTGAGCAACACCCACACCTTTGAATGGCACAGCGCTCTTACAGTAGTTGAGCCGAGAGGCGAAAATTCAGAGAAGCCGTTTGATTGCTTCCAAACAATCTGTGTGTTGATTGTTGACTACAGACAGTCATTTGCTGAATGGGTATTCAATGAATGTTTAGGAGTGTGTGTCTGTTTGTTTTTGTTTGTCGTTGTTGAGACTGATATTGGAAATGTGTGTGTGTGTGTGTGGGTGTGTGGGTGTGTGCTGGTCTGTGTGCAAAGAGGCAGGTGGATGGATTGTTTTCTGTGGGTTTCTATGTGTGTGCATGACTTTAAAAGTTCACCCAAGATGATTGAAGGGATCTAAGTTGATTGAGTCAGTACCTACCTGTATCTCAAAGTAGCCACTCTGCTAATGCATAACTTAACTGCCTCCCCCAATCTATTTCTAACATGTCATATAGCTGTAAAAACGACTCTTTGTTTATGAGTTTATTTTACGTGCTTAATACTGTACTATATGTGTCCCTGACCACAGTGTTTGGGTTACAGACAGCCAGTGGCCATTCGTGGAAGAGGCAGATATGAGCGCAGATGTGTTGTACATGAAGGAAAAGGAGCCACTGGTCATCCCCTGCCGGGTCACCAACCCCAATGTCACCACAGAACTAGTCAAGGTTTGTGCAGGAGATGTGTTTTACCTATCAAGTGACTAAATGCCTTTTGATTTACGTCGGGGTGCAGAGGCCTGCATTGCATCACAATACTTATGTGCTCTAATTGTATTTGCTCAATCGCTCACGTTCTGCTCTTTGCACATCATCATTGCTTTGCCCAGTTTTTTCCATCAGGTCTCACATATGCACGCAATACAGTGTTCAGTCATGTCTCCCTGTCCAGATCATTTACCACATTGTTCTTATCTTGGCAACCATTGCACTGTGGCGTGTGTGTCCGTTTGTTTATGTCCGTCTGCGGATATGTGTGAAAGTGTGTGCGGATATGTTTGTGAGTGTTGGCGCTTGAGTGCTGAGTGAGGGGGAGAGCAGACAGAGTAAAAGTGCGAAACGAAACTGTTTGCGTGTTAATTAAACTTGACTGTCTGCTCATGACTTTAACGAGCTCTACCAGTGGCCCTTTCTTTAGTGACTTTTACTGGGAACCACTGTTGGCACTGTTTTTACCTCTGGAGACAGGACATGGGGCCTGGAGTGCCCCACTGGCCCCTGGCCAGCACCATTTCCCACATCTCACCCTCTACTTCTTGTAGTAGGAACACTGGCTGCCAGCTTCCTCCAACTGATGCTTTAAACAGCTGGCCAGCCTGGTGGAGGAAGCAGAGGTAGCTACTGTTGGCCCCAATAGATCAAAGTATAGTCTATTCTCTTTAATCAGGAGCATTCGTCATTAAAATGATGGTTTGTGCGTCATTATTGGAAAATGACATCTACAGTCAACAAGTTATTAATCACACAGAACTGACTCGGGTTGAGATAGTGCAGGAGGGTTGAGTAAGTGTTGCTTAAAATTGTGTATTTGGTTATTCTGTTTTTGTATAATGAATGCACCAAGCATAAAGAAAGAATACACTGAAAAGTAAGGGCACACCCTCAGCAGTTATTGTGCTTAAACTAAAGACACTGATTTAAAAATGTCTTAGGCCAGCAGCAACACAGATTTATGATTATTAAAGTCAATGTTTGAAGAAACCTACTGTAACTTATACCTAACCTACAGGGACGGTCCAACAAATCAGTGATCCAGATTATCACTCTGACTTTGATAAGTTTAGAACATTTGCTAATTAGCGCTCAACATAAAATATGTACAACTTGGTAATTAGTTTTGCAGGTGTTTAATGATTAACCAAAGTACTGGACAAATTCAGTTGTACCTGCTGATGGCACTAGATGAAAAAAAGTCAATGGTGCACCACAGTTAATTAAATGTCTCCCGAATACAGCATAAATGTATATAACAAATTTTATGTTAATCCATCCATTACTATATTTCATTTCCCTGCATATCCATTTGTGGAAGTCAGCAGCACCCTGAAGTAGGATTCATCCTCTGTCTCCACAAATTTTAATGCCAATGCAGGAAAATGGTTTTTAAGATATTTCTGTTTGGACCAATATGTCCAAAGCATTGACCCTTGCTGCTACCATGGCTAAATTAACAAAGGAACATGAGGAATATGTAGGAATTTTAACCTCTCATGATTTACACTATGGGAAGTCCAAAAAATAAAAATTAATAATTGGACAAACTGGCCCTCATATCACTTCCTTACACGTTTCTTTGTCCTGCCTCCATCTCCTCAATGCTTGGAGCAGCTAAGGTAATCCTAAAAATAGCTCTCCTCTTCTTCCTTGATATCCCTCCTCTTCCTGCACTCGCTGGTCACAACCTGGAGCCCACTCTCTGTCACTGGAGTGTTTTTTTCCTGGAAGGACTTTGCACTTTCCCTGCATGTCTAATGTGACCCTTCTCGAGAAGAACAATATGCAGGAGGGTCTGCTCTCTCGCTCTAGCTGTGAAAGTGACCGGGAGGTGCGGGATGACAGGGTCGACCTGGGGTTCCAGTCAAAATGTCTATATCCTGTAGTAACAGGATGCGAGGAGATGGACTGGAGTCACGTTTTTCATATCCTGGCTCCACTGACTCTTTTGCTCCTCCCCCTTTCCCCTCCACGTTCCGCCTCCATTTTCACCAATTCTCCTTGTAGGCATGGGAGTAAGAGTGGCATACAGGGTGCTAAGGGCACACAGGGTGGATGTCAGTGAGTTCAGAAGAGGAAAAAGTGAGGAAGTTTCTATTTTAAAGGACTGAGACAGGAGAAGGAAGAGCTCAGTGCCGTATCGGGAGTGGGGGGGGAGATCACATCACTCTGGGAGGGGGGATATCAGCCAGTTCACATCAGGGGTGCACGAGAGGGGGACATGTTTGTGTGTGATGCTGGTGGAGGAGGGGTCTACCTGTTCCCTTGAGAGAGGGTGGGAGGCTTCCACCATGTCATAGAAACGCTAGTAAACATTTCCTTGTAGCGACTTCCAAGAAAACAACAAGGTTATTCAGTTATACAAGGTAGGCAAGAATTATAAAACAAACCCTGTGGGATTATAGGCAGCCTCATTCTTCTGGAGGTCTTTATGTAAAAGAAATTGCACAGTACCCCAAAGGACTTGCAAATATCTTCCCCAAGTCTGAGGTAGATCTGTCCATTAAAGTGAAAACAAATGCTCAAACCCAAATGAAGTCAAGTGCATCTCAGTTTCTTAAGGTTCAACAAACCTTTGGTTGATGCTCTGCCTTTTGCATCGCTATCTGACTGAAATGCAAACCTGGGGCAGCTTTTGATTAAAAATGAGAAGCAACAACATCATTTCATCTTTTTAAGATTAGTACTAGTCTTCTGTTGATCTACATTTCATCAGGAGTTGAACCCCTTGAGATTTAGAATCTCTTTTCCACGTGTGTCCTGGGCCAACATAGGCAACATTAAGCTGGTATGAAGAAACCTGCTCGCGCTCACGGAGAACATGCAAACTCCTCACAGAATGGACCCACTTGCTGTGAGTCAACAGTGCTAACCACTGAAACCAGCATGAGACCAACAACTCTTCTTCAACTTGAGTTGGCATAAAATTGCACTTGACCTAATATATATTCTGAATTCATACTTGTTTTTTTGGAGCAGACAGATGCCTCTGCACATCCCATGTTACCAATGAGCAATCAAAGTGAAAAACTCAAAGTCACTGTCATGAATGACAAATAGCACAAATTATAGTTATATCAGGATGTTACAGAGAGGTATGACCAGGTTCTTTCCATATTTGCAGTTACTCATGTGAACATTTCAAAATTAATTACCATGACTTCTATCTTGAGCCATGACTCGGTTGTTTGCTCAATGCAGTGCAACTATGTCATTGCTTCTGTGCTCAGGGCTGTGGTGCAGTCAGACATGTGATGGGTGTTGTTTTAATCCTTGCTTCTCCCACAGTCCTACAGCCGCAGCCTGAGTCCAGATCAGAGGAACATTATCTGGAACAGCAGGCGAGGCTTCACTATCAGAACTCCCACCTTCTTTTACGTCGGCCTCTTCTTCTGCCAGACCACTGGTGACAAAGTCAAGCACAAGTCGCGTAAATACTTTGTACACAGACTAGGTCAGCGCGCTCTTTCTGCACCACTGTGTAAATCATATGTAAATGTGTATGTGTGCATCAATGTTTCTTTATGCAAAATCCCTGATAGTGTGTTTTTTCCCCCTTATTTGTCTCAGTGAATAAAATCAAAGATGTGTATCTGAACAGCAGTGAGCCTGTGCAGGCCTTAAAGGGAGAGCGACTGGTCTTGAACTGCACTGCAACAGCAGAGTTGAACACTAGAGTCAACTTTACATGGGACTACCCTGGAAAGGTCAGAGCTACTTTACAGTCTGTGGTTAGATGATAAATGACCTTTGATAGAGAAGGAGCAGGTGTATAATGATCTCTTACAACTTCCTGACAATCTATTAAGTATTACCTTTGAGCATAAACCAAACTGCATCTTATACTTAAGTAAACATGTTAGACATTTACAAAAAGCACTGAGTGTGCAGGTTAAATCACCTTTAGAGTTGTTAAATGTCTTATTTGTTAGTTAAACAGTATTGATCTACATGTTTAAGTTAGGTTGTTATTAATAGCCTTATTACTGATTTATAACAAATGCATAAATGTTTCCCGTTACGCAACCTAAAAATAGCCTTCAGTGTTAATTTTATGGCTTTTCTCTCCTCTTATCCTGTAGAGTGTCAGTGCTGGCTTAACTTCCAAAAGGCTCGTGAGACATCAAACACACACGTTGTTCTACAGTATTCTGACCATCCCGAAGCTCCAGCGTTCAGACCAAGGCCGCTACAGGTGCCACGTCACCAGTGGTGATCAAAGCCAGCAAGCCCAAGTCAATGTAACTGTCTATGGTGAGTTTCCTTTGCTGAAGGATCCAGACATTTAGAAAATTCACCTACAGTCAATGACTCAGATTACTCATTCTGGTCAAGCTTGCTTAATTTTTTGAGTTTTTGGCCAGCACATTCTTTACCACAGGCTCCAAATGTCACAGCAGTTAGCAAAGTTTTACATCAGCTTAATCTTTTACAAATATGCGCATTTGTTCTCTCACTTTCAGACCGTCCATTCATCCGCCTGAAGCCCAGAAATGGATTTGTGATGACGGTGCAAGCAGGAGAGAAATCTTACAGAATCTCTCCCAAATTGCGAGCATTCCCAGCCCCTGAAGTCATTTGGTAAGGAATCAAAAACACCCCTGTCTCCTCAGAACTGAAGTCCACCTAACACTTGTGACTTTAGAGTTTCCTCTTTAGTGTTCACACCCCTTTGGTATTTTTTATTTAATCTTTGCCTCCCTCTCCTTAATCTGGAAGCTTATCTCAGCTAAGTGCTTCATTTCCTAGAAAGAGATTGGATAGACTTACCTACAATACATGACTCATCAGCATTTTTAATATTCCAGAAGTATTTCCTTCCCTACAACTTTTATTTATACTTTTATTTAACTTCCCTAAATGTTTGGGAAACATCTCTCTGCTCTTAAAAATGCCCTCAGAGGTCTTTTTTTTTTTACCCTGGCAGGCTGAAGGATGGCATGGTTGCAGCAGACCAATGCTCCAGATACCACATGGATGGGAATTCCCTGGTTATCCGGGATGTTGCAGAAGAGGATGCTGGGAAGTACACTGTCCTTGTACGAATCCAGGAACACAGACTCTACCAGAATCTCACGCTCACACTTGTGGTTTACGGTGAGAAAGAACAAAGAAATTCTTCACCAAAAAACAAACAAAAAAACATCTTTAGTTCTAATTGTCCTGTCCTCCAAGATATTAAACTTCCTCTCTTGTGTCTGTATGTTTATGTCGGCATCTTGTCTCACAGTGAGTCCTAAAATAGGGGAGAAAGCAATGATGTTGCAGGACCTGGGCTCCGTGCCACGAGGGAGCAAACAAGCCCTGCGCTGCACATCCCACGGAGTCCCTGCTCCACACATCCACTGGCGCTGGCATCCCTGCCCATCCAAAGGCCTGTAAGTACCCAGAACATCACAACCTTCCCTTTACAAGAAAGATGTAGTTTTATAATCCATTGGAATTGATAATTTTATAAGTTTAACTAAAGATAATTGTTTTCATAGTATGCACATAAAAAGTCAGAAGAATAATCCAGGCAAAATATAAATGATATACAGCTTAGCAGAACTTTACATGCTTTTTTATTTATAATCTGGCACCTCAGGATTTCATTTTTAATTTAACTTCATATATAAAATAGTTAACCTCCATTATACAAAAATGGAGTTAATTAAAATATAGATTATCTAAGCATACATTTTGTACCATTTTCCCTGCAAAGGATAAAATTAATATTATTAATATTATAATGGTGCATGCACATACAGAATAAATAATGATGTTTATGTTACTCATTGGAGTGTGTGTGTGTTTGTGTGTGTGTGATTTTATTTTTTTGAAAAACGAGACATGTTTTGTCTATTTCTGCATGTGTTCAGACAGCGTTTCCTTCTTGTAACCAGAACAGATGCCTTTGGGGGCCTTTCATGTGCGGGAATGTGTGAAAATGTGTGTTGTGTGTGTGTGCGCGTGTGTGTGTGTGTGTGTGTGTGTGTGTGTGTGTGTGTGTGCAGCTCTTTCTCCATATTCTTGTCCTCTTACAGTCCATGTGTCCTTTCCATATGTTTGTTTGAGTTCATACAAATCTGCATGCTCTGTGTGTGTGTGTGTCTGTTTGTGTGTGTGTGTGTGTGTGTGTGTGTGTGTGTGTGTGTGTGTGTGTGTGTGTGTGTGTGTGTGTGTGTGTGCGTGCGTGCGTGCGTGCGTGCGTGCCTGGTACATTCACACACACAGTACACGTTGTATCTCAGACTTGAAAGGACATAGAAAAAAAACACACTTCAATAGAGGCCAGTTCCGTGCTCTCAGTCACGATTTGTTGGTTTCCAAATCAAACGCTATGATTTAATGAATTTCCTGTCCAGGACACAGGGTGAGAGGCCTGTTTATTATTGTGATTGCACACTGCATCCTGTGATGCTTTTTCTTATATCTGACACACACTATATACACAAAATTCTCATGAGAAATGGCCCAACCCGCTGATGCAGAGGGACAGTCAGCTCAAAAACACACCAGCATTCAAGCAGGCATTTTGGCAGAAACATTGATTGAGTTGCTCTTGGAGGTCAGACACGTATTGTGTTGCTGACGACCAAGTCAGAAAGGTTAAGTATTACCTGAGAGCACCGCAGCAACCGCCCGTGCTCCGTTCCCCCTCTGAGACACACTGACATCACCGCTGTACTTGACTTTTAACCCTAGCACTCTCACAAAGCACCATGTCAGTCCATCTCAGCCAAGTGTCAAAAGTTATCTACATAATGTACATGAAGATTTTTTCAAGCCAGCTGGCAGTGCTAAAGTATGCAATCTTCACTGTCAGACTAAATCCGGGTCAAGTGATGTAAGCTCTTTTGTTCATGTCGTTTATTGTATGTATGAGAGCACCTTTGTCTTGTTTCACAGTAAGATGTCAGATGCAATCTGCACATGTGAGAAATTTTGCCAAAGCCCAGTTTTTAATCATTACTTAGCTGAATTATTAGACTAGTCATATTTATTTCCTTAATATACGGTGATTTAAAGTTTGTTATGATTACATAAAATAAATAAAAAGGCTATACTTCTCAGCAAAGCAGTACAGTACAAATTATAGTCTGTGAAGGTGTAGATTGCAGCTACAGCTTATCACACCTACCAAATGAGTAAAATGTATTTGCACAGCAAAGATGCAGCAGATTACATTTGGCTTCTTAACTGGCTGCCTTATGGTCCTTTGTAAAGCTCTGTTCTGGTTCAGCTTCAGTGTCTGTGCTGATTGTGTTTCTTTGGACTAGTACTTTTGGTTGGCTCCTCACTGGACCCCTTGTTCTTTGCAGCCCCGCTGCACCACCACAAGCCTGACGCCGTGCTGGAGGAGACCCAGGGACAGTGGACCAGGCTGGGCCAGGCTGATCGGGGGCCTCTCGCCTGGGTCCTGGGTCCACTGCTGGGTCTGGCCCTGGGAACTGCAGCGCTCTTATCTGGCCTGACCAGGAGGTGCATTGGGCTTCCTGTGCAAAAATCAGAGCGCTTTTCCTCTCGTTGTTTGGCTTCCTCTTCGACGCGAGACGCTTCCCAGCGGCATGATTGTCCCTTCGTCTTCAAACGTGGCACAGCCCGCTTCCTCAAGAGCTTGATCTATTCTTGAGAGCACCCCCACACCCCTTCCCCAACTCTTCTGCCCCCCGCACATACCTCTAAAACCCCTTCCATCACCAGCTCTGACCTACACCACAACCCAGCATCCTTCACCTCTGCAAAATATAAACTCCCCATCACCTCCCACCCTGGAACCCCCCCTATCACCACCACCTTCACACACTCATCTGTGCCTCTCAACAGCAGCCAAAACCCTCAGTGACGTTACCAGTGACTCGGAACACTGCTGAGCAGTGAAGACCAGGAGATACAGAAAACCAGGAGTTGCATACGCCACAACACTAAGGATATAAGGACACCTGCTTTACAGATTATTTATTTCCTTCCTTTTTCCAATTTAGGTTTCCCCACTAGACCAGGCTGTCCTCTAGTTTTATGCATTTTATATTTCACAGACATTTGAGCCAGAAAAAGTGCAATTTCCAACCAATCCACCAGCCACATTTCTGGAGCTGCTTTGCTTGTTTTTTGTGTCCTAGAGTGGTACTAAAATGGGTGCATGAACCGTGCCTGTCTGTCCCAAGGCTTCGATCTGATTTTTGACATCCAAAAGAAAAAAAAGCTGTGAGTTTCTGTTGCAATTTTTAAACACCAGTAGAACATCAGTGTGCTTACCTTGGACGGGCGAAACAGGAGAGAGGACATGCTTTGTGCTATTCACTATGGGATTCCTTCAGTTCTCTATTAAAAAAACTGATGGTCTGCAGAGGCCTACCATGTAGGACTTCTGAGAAGGCCAGAGACGATCCTGTGTCGCTCTCTATCATCCCATGTCAAAATGTCTCCTTTATGTGTCACATGATGTCAGTATAACAGCCCTGTTGTCTTTGTATTGGAAGTTAATTAAAATCTAATTGTATGCGTGATACTACAAGCCATTTTATGAGAATGAGTAGCATAAGTGTTTGAATAAACTCCATTTGTGTATGTGAGCGTAAAGAGGGTGACAGTGTGTGTGCTTGCGCACAATTGTGTGTGTGTGTGTGTGTATGTGTGTGTGTGTGCACGCGTGTGTGTGTATCCTATTCTACGGGTGTCTGCTAATGTGATTAATTGCTTGTATACAGATGTTCTATGAGTAATATATGAATCTAATATTTAATAATTTTATACAACTAACTTACATAAGACAATATTTGACAACTGTATGAATCGGTTAAGATGTACTGAAGTGTTATATCAGTCGTTTGTGTTTTTGCATTAAACTTTCCTTATATTTCTGTATTGGCTTATATTCTCCATGGTTATTTGGGGGTTGAAAGAGTAGCACACAGGGACAGCAGTAAAAGTGTATTTTAAGCTACATAACAGGACAGGAAGAAAACGCAGCAGATGACCCCCACTGATACACAACTTGGAGCAGTTCATTCATCTCCCTAAGCAGCTGCTGCTCACCCTGTTTGCAGGCACACACTGTGATTGCGGTATGTCTGTGTATGAAGTGTATACGTGTTCATTTTCTGTGTCTAACCACGTTCACATTCACGCATCCATCGAACTAATACTATTTGCATGTGTGCGTGTGTGTGTGTGTGTGTGTGTGTGTGTGTGTGTGTGTGCATGTGCGTGTGTGTGTGTGTGAGAGAGTGAGGGTGACTTTGAGTCAGAAAGTGTTTTCCTGAGAAGCGTGGGAGTGTTAATCGGGTGCTATGGTACAGTAGGTGTGGGTGTGGGTGTGGGTATGTGCATGTGTGTGTCAGGCCGTTGGTGTCATGCACAGGGTGGGTGGCTTGTGTAACACACAGTATCTCGATGCCAAGAGGAAGAGCAATCAGGGAGCAAAGAGGAACCGAACTCAGGGAGGAGCTCAGGACAGACAGAAAAAGATGACGACAAGGATACGGACAGAGACAGAGAGGAGAGAGGCAGTGACATATCCATAAACAGGCAGAGCATCAGTGAGCAAAGTGGAAATGATGGTTTACAAAGAGACGGACAGTTAATGTCTAAATAAAAAAGCGACATCCTTTTATAAGATAGAAAGTTCTTTTAAAAAACAAATCGCCCCTTCACATTTTTAATGAAGAGGAGAATTAGGTATACAGACCAAAGCCAAGGTTTTGAACTTGTTTATTTCTGCTGTAAAATTGGGTATTTAAACATGGGAGTCTATGGAGATTCACCCAACTTTTGGTCAAGGAGCTATTTGAAGAACCTTTGAAGAACCTTTTTTGGCACTTCCAAGGTGGCTTCAGTTTTCAACCCAGGGGGGCGCTGCTGCAGATTTTTCACTGGGCAACATTAAAAATTTCATTTTCAATTCTGTAAGAATACAGTTAGTGTTTTAAAAAGCCTTTATAATAAAATTTATAAACTAGAGACACCCTTTTATATAGTACCCCCCCCTTTTTTTGTTGTTTTTGTTTAGGCTGTTTGGGTACTGCCAGACGATTACCTGCATTATATTAAAACTGAATCAGAAACCGGAGACTGGTTATGTGAAGTCTGTGCTTACTGGTTACATATGTGAGATATGAATAACTCATCTGAAGCAATGAAACAATTATTACTTTGTACCATTTATAAATCACTGAGATTTTATTAATTACTCAGAATTTCCCCATTTAAAGTGGCTTCAGCATTTTTTTATAACAGGTGACCCAAAGTGCTTTACAGGTGCACTCATTTGCAATCCAGGTCTCCAAGAACCCAAGTGCTAAACAGGGAACTCACAGAAAACAGAAAACAAAATAAAGGTAATAACTGAAAAAAGTAATCAGAAAATAAGAATGAAAGCATAACTCAGTTCTAACTATGGTGAAAACAGTCAGATTAAAGAGCAATAGAAAAAAAAATTTCATTGAGCTTGATTAAACCACAAGAGACCTCAGATTAGGTTTTAGATGAAAGGAGGGCACCGAGAGAAGTTGTTGGGAAGATTACCTCAGTGACCTGGAGGCAGAGTTAGAAGATCTGTGATATATTGTGGAGATAATCTGTGGAGAATTTTAAATTCTATTCAGACCTTCACAGTTTGCAAGTCCAGGGCAATTTCATAATTGTAAGTCAGCACATACATTTCAAACAATAAGATAGAACAGTTGAAATATTCCTACTTTTTCTTTCTTTCTTTCTTTTTTTGCCACAAGGTTTTGTAAGCACCACCGACTGTTTCTTAAAATCTGCTAAGAATATAAATAATCAATAATCAAATTAAACATTAATTAAAATTTGAAAAACATTTAAGTGAATATTTGGTCCCTGTGAAACTTCTGAGGATTTCTTTGCATGTGACAAGCTGCGTTCACTGCTCGTTGTCCCTGAGCCCATGCAGTAAAGTCCAACATAGACTCATGTCTATTTCTGATGTAGATCAGACTTTCAGTATTGTATTTTTGCCCAGTACTGAAAGTCTGCACTTACTTTTTTTTCCTTTTTGATGAAATCCTCCAGTTCTTTGTAATCACATGTTGAGAAACATTATTTTAAATTGTTGTGTGCCCACACTATCAGTGGTGAACTTCTCTATCTCTTCACTTGAAAAATGAGCTGTAACATGTTTCGCCAGATGCTCTGTAAGCGTTGCATAACTTTTCCAGTCTTGTCAGTATTGTTTCCTCTATTGTTTCCTCTCTACAAACATTTTGAAACATTTTTGGTGAATTGTGTGACAATGAGATCTAAATATAAAATTTATTCAGCTTAACCATTTGAAATGGTGCTGGGGGGGTTTCCCCTCTGTTTCCCCACTGATAAAATGGCTTAAATTATGTGTAAATAACTGCATTCTGAATTTTATTATTTTGTACATCCTCCATATTCCAATGAAAACCACACTGTTATGGTTCTTTCAAATGTGAGCAGCTTGCCTCATAAATGCATTACCCCTCACTTAAATTCAGTTCATGTGAGGTTACATTGTTATTGTCTGAAACCTTCCTAAAGTGAAACGGACATAAAAATTCTGCTGGTTTGAAGTTTAAAGCGCAAATCATTGTCAGAAATTGCAAACTTTATCAGCATCTAATATTCAAATACACAATATATCTTTTAAATATTTGCTTGCTTGTACAGCAACACTTGAATTCAATGAGACCACGTTTCCTCTGGAAGCATCACGTACACAGTATAAATAATTAGGCTTGTATGTTTCCTTATAGCTAAAAGTTCTGAAATTTTGACCTGAAAAGTGATCATTCTGAATAAGTAAACATGTTGTTACTAATTTGTTATAGCGAAGGTCAGAACCATCAGATGAGTATGAATATCCATCTTGGATATTAATTACAAATTTTGGGGAAGAAAAATCAATCCGAAGTTGTATTTAACTAATATTAAGACAAAATGATAAAGTGGTTCTGTTGATTAACATCTGCTTAACAAAAAACATTTTTAAAAAAACATTTAAAAAAAAGACATGCATCTTTATGTTGGGAAGATCTTCAAAATAACTCACACCTGGTTATATTTTTGTCTTACTTTACATTACATCATACACATTTTCCTTCAGATACAACTTCATAAACATCTTTTATCTTTTGTACCGAGCAGTTATGAGGAATGGAAAAATAACAAATAATGATCTTCTCATGTAGACTTGTGAAACTAACTGAAAAAGCAATCTGTGTGTTTTTAGGCTCCTCCTGACGCTTGTACAATTTCAGAATTCTTTTTTTTTTTTTTTGTCATGAGGTCATGTGCATAACCACAAAGCATCTTGCATAAGCTCAAGTTCCCACAACTCCTCTGGTGTGTAATCTATGGATTTAGACTTGCGAGAGTCATTGAGGGACAGGAACTCCTGTCCTGGAAATGTGGGACGATTTGTGAAGAATGAAAGGAAGCTCATCGGCAGGATGACAATACCACCTCTGCATCCTTCGTAGATGAGCAATCCAACATTACAAAGCACTTCAAAGATCCACTATTGTCAGCTTGCAGGACAGGGAAAGACGACATGAAGCTATTGATAAAAATGTGGTGATAGTGGTGATGATGATGATGATGTGATTTCACGGTTAAACATCAAGCAGCAGCTGTCAAAGCATTTTCCCAATGGTCCTGGTGTTCCTCCTGCTGAGCACAGCTGGGAAAAACATTCGGACTCGGAAGCAGCCAAAAATTATTTTTGTCAAACACAGCTGAGTCCCTGTCCCTCGCTTCCTCCCCCTTCTCCTCCCTCAAGGTGTGTGTGTCCCATGTCCTCCTCGCTATGGAGTCCTGTGACGGAGCATCTTCCCACCTCGTCTGCACACAACCACATCCTGAGTGTTACACACAGAGAGGAAGTGCTTCAGGGGAAGAAAAGGGTAAGTAAAGCACAGAAATACATGCTGGGGCTGACAGAGAAAAGCTGTAATTGTTTAGAAACAGGATATTTCGTTATATTAATGTAGAAAATGATGTTAAAAATATTTTTAAAATACCAATTTAAAAACACTAAAACTTGCATTATTTAGAGTTGGTCCTCTAAAAATATTTTGTGTGTGATTTCTGGCAAATTGCTTTCCTGCAGGTGCACTAATTCAAACAGAGTATGCATAATATTTTAAACCTTTTATTAAAAGGACCTTTCACTACACACTCTTGTAGGTTTGCTCACAGTAAAGTCTCTCTCTCTTTCTACACACACACACACACACACACACACACACTCAAAGCCTCTCACCCATAATAGTACTTATAGACAGCTCCAGTGTTGACCTACTAAGTTGGAAATGGTCAAGTGGTCTGGCTCAGAAACCCTTATTGTCTTCTTAGTGAGCCCGTGGAAAACATGATTCCTGCCATCAGTGGCAGAGGTAATGAGCCTGAACCTTATGAATGTGGGTGTTTTTCATAATGTGCTAAGTGGTGGTTTGTTCAGGCGGATGTTTGTCCTCTCCATAGACGGTGGGGGTCCTGATTGTAGCAGAGGCCTTTGTGTCTGGAGTGTATCGCTGCATCGCCTCCAACTCTGCGGGGCAGACCAGCTAGACATCCACTTCTACATCACAGGTGATCCCAGACAAGATCAATCATCATGGGAGTTTTCTTTCCTTATTCCCACATCATAATGTAAAGCATCTGTTTGATGCTTTGTAACCATTAGGTCAAAGTCTCTTGATGTAGTGAATGCATGTTCCCCAAATAGAAACACCAGAAATATTTTAGAACGTATTTGATTGTGGCAGACATTTAAATGTACAGTTACGGCCATGGGTTTTTAGAGAATTAAATTATTGTTGTAGTGTTGCCGCTGTACACCACTACAGTGGATTTTAAATAAAACAATCAAGATGAGACTGAAGTGCAGACTTTCTGCTTTAATTCAAGGGGTTTAACAAAAGTATTGCATTAACTGTTTATTAATTACAGCTATTTTTATACATAGTCCCTCATTTTTAGACACTCAATTAGATAAACCAGTGTAATTTTAATGTCAGTTTTCTCTTCAGTAACTGAAAAGCATCCTCTCTTGGGTTGAGATCAGGTGACTGACTTGGTCATTGAAGAATATCCCGTCTCTTTGCCTCAAGAAACTCATGGGTTGTTTTTGCAGTATGCTTTGGGTCAATATGAACACGATGTGAAGGACTGTGTGATCCATTTTGCAGCATTTGGCTGAATCTGAGCAGAGAGTATAGCTCTGTACACTTCACAATTCATGCTGCTGCTTCTATCAGGAGTCACACCATCAATAAACACTAGTGACCTTGTACCACTGGTAGTCATAGATGCCTAAAGCCATGACAAATAATGGGACCATTAGTCAAGTAAAAAAAAACAAAAACCTTTTACTTGAAATTTACAAAACTAATTGAAGTTACCAAAGGAGAAACCATGAGATATCTCAGTCAGTAAGTCAGTGGTGTTGCCATGTTTGCTTTTTGCTGTGGTGAGTGAAATGTTATTCGGGCAGAAAAGAAAAAGGTCGGCAAGTGGAGCTCAGGAGCAGAGTTTTTCTCCCCCCCTGAGGGAACAAGTGCAGTGGGCTTGTATACTGTAATGCAGTGTACCCAGGGGTTCCCAATCACCAATGACCCAACCACACCCACTGGGTACCTGCAACACAAAACATACAAAGACAACCTGCTAGCCCAGCAGCCAGAAGAGGGCGGGGTTGTCACAATGCCATAACATTGCCTCCACCATGTTTGACAGATAATGTGGTATGCTTCAGATCATTAGCTGTTTCTCTTCTTCTCTGCACTTTTCTCTGTACTAACTATAAGCTTTGTCAAAAAGTATATCCTTGAGGAACCCTTCAGAAAGGTTCTTCAAGGGAGCACTTTGTGGTTTTAGGGGTTTGCTTTTGAACTCGTTTTTATTATTATTATTATAAGTAGTAGTAATGTTTTCTTATATTTGTCATTTTATTTACTCTGAGATAGTGAGGAATATAAGTTCATTAATGATGGGGGGCGGGGGATGCACTCAATATTACAATTCAAATTCACAGCATTTGGCATCAATTTTAGATCTTTTATCAGCTTAATTCATCATGGAATAATGAGGGAACCGGCCTCACCCATCTATTAAACTGCTTGTCAGTAAATTGTCCTGTTAGTTTTGAATCTCTGAAAAATGTGGGGCTGTCTTTAAAAATGGTTGTAAATCCTTAACAGTTAATGCAGTACTTTTGCAAAACCCCTCGAATTAAAACTGAAATGTATAGGTACACATTTATACTTTCACTAACACATAGGCACATTTTCTCTGTCTTATGATCTCATAGCCTATTTACATTCTTTCAGTCGACATTAGCGGTAAGTAAAGACCCCTTAAATGTATGCAAATGTCGAGACAAACTTACTCTCATACTGATCCTGTGTGAAAAGTAGAGACAGGTAAAATACATTTTTAGGAAGAAAAAAACAAGGACAAGGACATTTTATTCAACAGGAAAAAATCAAGAGTGAAAGGAAGTCTGAGATTGATACAGATAAAGATACAGCAGAAGCATGAAATACTGTTCAGAACACCAGATATGAGAACTAAAGTAAAGCTGAACAGAAATTTTGGCAGAAAGATATCCTGGAAATAAACAGTTGCTTGACACTTGAGGAAAGGGTAAAAGTCTCTTGGTGTGTGCCAACTGAAAGAGTTGAAAATACCTGAAAGAACATAACAGTGTACACGCATCACATACATATTGTACTCTCTAGTTTTGCGTGCAAAGTGAAGTGTGTCATACAGGTAAAACATGAGTGTGTATGTGTCTGTAGTCGGGCTGCGTTGAGCTTTTAGTGTGTGAGCAAGAGCGAAACAGGAACCTGGCGCTCTTATCGTTCCACTTCCCCATGCAGCGCACTTCCTTGGACTGGCAGGTCCACTTTATTTCGGGAGGCCTTGGGGTGTTCGGGAAAGATAAACACTATCTGCCATCAGGAAACTCTCGAGCCGTTTCCACGGGAAGTTTCAAATGGCTAAAGTAAATAAAAAGCCTTTTTTACTGTATTCCACTAGCTGCTTTTACCCACAATGGCCATTCAACATAGTCATCAAAGGTTATAGAAGTGGAGCATTGGTTTAATCAGTTCTCCTGGTTTCAGGCACCAGTCAGGATCCAGATTTGCATGTTGAGAAACTGAGACGGCTTATTCATCTCAGTGGAGGCTTCTATTTATTTACTTAACCTTCATTTTACCGTGAAAATCCCACTGAGACTTAAAATCTCTTTTATGAGGGTGTCCTGGCCAACATTTTGTTCACATCTCCTCCTTATTTTATCTTTCCTGCTAATTTCCCCCATGTCTCCCTCAGATGTCCCAGGAGGCTTCTGTGTAAACCAGCAGGAGCAGGCCAGAGAGGGTGGAGACCTCCATCTCACCTGTTTAGCCAATAAATACCTGTACACAGCACTGTCATGGCAGAGAATGAATGACACAGAGGAAGCACAGCTTCGTGGTTTGACTAATCAGCAACTCACGTTAGGAGAGTTCTCCAACTCACTGGTCCTGTTAATAAGCAACCTGACGGCCAGAGACAATGGATCCTACAGATGCTCCGCTCGCCACATCGCCACCGGGCAGGAGACACACCTGGACACACAGGTGGTGGTGACAAGTGAGTAAACTCAACCTAAATTCACTTCAGCATTTAGAAGGTTCAAATTTCTTCTTTCTTCCAGTGATCGGAAAGTCACTGGTTCAATGTCCAGTTCCTCTAATCTGTGTGTCCTGGGCAAGACACTGAATCTCAAATTGCCAAAGACGCCTGTGCGTTTGTTATAAATGAAGCATTAAAAGTGCTTGTGAATGTGTATGTGAATGGATGAATGTGACTTGGGGTGTAAAGCCCATTAAGTGGTCAGTAAAACTAGAATACCAGCCCATTTACTGTTTCTTTGCAAATCAAAAATGAAGTTATTTGCCTTGGAATAATTAACGAAATGCAAGCCCCGGGGGCTGAATAATTTAAGGGACATAAAGCTGAGCAAGGCTTTTAGAATAGAATAGAATGCCTTTATTGTCATTATACAGGATGTACAATGAGATTGGAAGATTAGTGAAATCTTTTGTGAGTTCAAGTGTTTTGTTCTTGGGGGTCTTGAATATGGGCTCACAGATTTACAGAAAGCTTTTCCCTTAAAACAAGTTTCTATACTCACTTTTAATAAGAAAATTTTGAAGACTTTTTTTAAGCTGCGCTCACCGTACTCTGTGTGTAAACCCACAGCCTCTTCATGTTTTTCTCTGTGCTTTATGTTGCACATGTTTGCAAACACACACACACACACACACACACACACACTCTCACAGAGGTCTTGCTGCTTGGGAATGGGTCCCCTTAGTTTCCTGGGGCCCCACCCTAGCTTTGCTCTTGCACTCCAGCTCAGCACCTCTTTCACGTGGGAATGAGCTCTTGACTGGAGGAAGAGCACACAATGGCACTTCCCACAATGCCACATTTACAGGCCCCTGCGCAGAGCTGCAGGAACAATCAGCCAATCAGACACTGTCAGGCCACAGCCTTCGCGGACAATTATCAATTGTTGTCCAGGAGGAAGATAGAGGAAACAACAATCAGTTGCTGTGGTTAAGTGACTTTTCTTCGTGTCTTTTATGGCTGTTCTCAATACAATCAGGGCTTAGCGCGTCAACTTCCTCCCTCGGGACCCCCAGCAAGGGAATTACTAGAGATACGGGGGTGACTAACTAGAAGTGATGTGTGTGTGTGTGTGTGTGTGTGTGTGTATACACAGGGGAGGGGGGGGGTGGAGAAAAACAAGAAAAGGGAGAAACTAAGGACAATTAAAACATGGGGATAAAAAGATTTGGACTGTATGAAGTCATCTGTTTTTATTGTAGTGCATTGTTATGCAGTTACAGTGTGTAAAAGCTGTCCACACTGGGGAAATAGTCATATATTATAGTTTAATTTTTAGTTTTGAATTAGTTTTGGTTTTCCTTTAGTTCTTAGTTGGGTGAGTTTCACTTCATTTTTTTCTTTTGCTTTGTTTGTTTCACTTGAGTTTTTGTTGTTTGGAATGATTTAGTTTTACTTTCATTTTAATTAGTTTCAGTTTGTCTTTTTTTTATTGCTTAAGAGCAGGTGCCACAATACAACAGCACTTTGAAGTCTCTCAATAAAGAAAATGTACCAAAGCTTTGTCAGGAACGTTGTGTTGACCTAAAAGGACAATTCTTGGATATTTTTATTTTATGTTATTTTATGTTTTTAAGAATTAAGTCAGTTTTTTATTATTATTTTTTCACACTTAGTTTTGAGTTGAGTTTTATTTAACTCTAACAACCTTGGATATATCACATCTGTGCTGCTCCTTGTATTGTAGGTTTTATTAAAGAAAGAAAAAATGCCCAAGAGGATCCCAAATGTCAGCTGACTCATAGGTTGAAGCCAAGGCCACTCTTCCAAATGTGTCACTACCAGCATTGTAGTTATTGTCCAAAAGTGGCACGGGTCCAGAAAACTGGGAGAAAAAATAGCAGCAGTTTCACTTTATGGCAAAACTGTTCTAGACTATAAATAACTATGACTGCGACAACAGACGGTTTTAGGTAATTTCAGGTGGTGAGAACAACAGCTTCAGCGTAAAAGTCAAAGATTAATTTAAGAAAAAGCTCACAAGAATTAACATGACTTGTAATCAAATCAGCTACAATTTGACTCTTACTCTACTTCATGTTAGTCTTAGATCTTTTAAGTTTAAAACACAGGTAGTGCTCAGTTTAGGCCAAGCAAAGGATCCACGATGATCCAAACTTCAGCTGATTTTGCAGTTAAATTGCATAATAAATAATAGCAATAAATAACAACAATAAATTAAACACATATCGCTACAGGTGACACTTGCCAGCAGTGTACAGTTGGTGGTAGTTGAAGATGCAAGAGCTCTGAAATATCACACGAGTCAAAGGGTTGAAATCAAGGCCATTGGTGTTTTTGTTCCACAGTAAAGAAAAATCTGTTTTCATCAAGCTCATTCTTCTAAACTGTTGAAAAACATAGTCTCATAATAAAAAAAAAAATCTGTTTTCATCAAGCCCATTCTTCTACATGTGTCACTACCAGCTCATACTTATTGTCCAAAAGTGGCACAAGTCCAGAAAACTGTGGGAGAAAATAGCACTGGTTGCACTTCTACAGATGTTTTAGGTCATTTCCAGCAATGATAGCAAACAATAATGCTATAAATTTATAAGCAAAAGAGACATTTCCTTAAAGTAGACATAACAGTGGAAATAGCCTGAGACAGAGTGCTCAACGGGCAAATTATGCTTGCCATAGAAACCTCTAAAGTGACAAATAGGTTTGTTCGAGCTTCTTGTTGTCACTTTAATTCATCCAAAGTGAAATAATTCACTATGTCAGAATTGCTCCTTCATAATGTTATTATAGTTTAATGGTCAAAGTGGACAAAAGGTGTCCAGGTAATCTCTCAAATCCATTTAAAATCTTGATTATTTTGTGTTTTCCCTGGATGGATGGATGGATGGATGGATCGATGGATGGATGGATGGATGGATGGATGGATGGATGGATGGATGGATCTCTAACAACTGTATGATGTAAAATCATTAGCCTACCTGTGAAATGTAATGGAGCAGAAGTATAAAGCAGCAAAAAATTGGAAATACTTGATTAAAATACAAGCACAGTATGGTTAATGCATTTAGTTACATTACACACACACTCACTTACGCTGCACTATTAGAAGCAGAAGAGCCTCAAGGAACCTTTGGGGTTCCTCACCATTGCCACTGTGGAGGAACCTAAAGGTTCCTCTGCTGCAGTAGATCCTGGAGGAACCCCTCAGAAAGGTTTTTCAAGGAAGTGCTTTGTGGTGTTAGAGGTTTGTTTTTGAACTCATTTTTATTAGTAGTAGTAGTTTTAGTAGTATTAATGTTTTCTCATATTTGACATTATATTTACTCAGAAATAGTGTGGAACATAAGTGAACATAATTAAAATTCACATAAATGCACAATGTCTTAAATATTACATGAGAACACAGAAAATTCATATTAAAGTTATTATAATGAATCTCTTTCCCCCACAGTTCTGGAACCTCCTGTGCTGCTGAGTAATTTGACCGATTGCACTGTAAATGTTAGCAGCTCAGTGATCTTCAGCTGTCCATCTCGTGGTGTCCCACCCCCAACCATCACATGGTACAAAGACCAGCATGCTTTGTTGCAAGGATCAGGTAAAGAAGAAACAACATGTAAACTTTAGCTGTAAACTGGTGGGCTCTAACTTATTTCCCACCACGTTTAGGTATTGTTATATCACCCGAAGAAGCAACGCTCCATATTGACCGAATCACAGTGGAGGATGAGGGTCTGTATATGTGCCAGGCCACCAATGAGAGGGGATCTGCAGAGAGCTCAGCCTATATATGGGTCAGCGGTAAGGATCGCTGCCTTTAATTGGTTCTTCAAACACTTGACGTTATAACACATCCATATATAACTGTTTGAATCGGCATTGTTTCCACATGTGTAAATAGGTGTAATGTGGATGCAGACATTTAGTAAAGTACATCTCATTGTTTTGATGTAGTGTTTATACAGAGAGTGTGTCAGTTCTATTAATGGAGGATGATGAACGTCTGTTTATTAATTTCTAAGTAAACATTGATCAAAGTACGTCTTAACATAAACGTACCCGGCCTTTTGTTCTGTTTCCCTCATTCACACACCCACACCCACATCCATATGTGCACACACACGCACACGCAAAACCACACACACACACACACACACACACACACTCCTCTACACCGGAGGTAGTAGAGGAGGCGGGACCTATGTGGTTCCTCCCAGTCCAGATCTGGAGAGAGCACTGTGTGTGTGTGCGTGTGTGCGTATGTGTGTGTGTTGTTGTGTTCGGATCAGTGAGGAAGGAAGCTGTCTCCCGTTTTTATTTCCTCCGGAAGGGCCCGGCCTGCGTCTCAGAGAGGCTCCACGTAGTAATGAGCTGGACATTTCTTCATCGTCCCAATAAAAAAAAGTTTTCAAAGATAACAATAAACCCAGATGTAATGAGAGGGATGGATGATAGGCTTTGTGTGTGGTGTGACAGTGAAAACACAGTGACACCATTTGGAAGGAAAAATGAAAGCATCAAGTACCTAAGTCTAATAAACAATTGTACTGCTTAGAGCTGCATTAAGGAATAAACTTTAATTGACATTTATATACTCTTACAATATGAGCCAATTTGGCTGATTAGATAGTATAACAAAAGCTATATTCTCAATCCTGTGCTGTTCAGTCCAGGATTTTTATGCGCATAAATACCTAGAAATGTAATCAGGATTAAGCTACAATGTGCATTTCTGGTTTTTGTGTATGCAGGTGCCCCCGAGACCTCATTTCTGGAAATTCCTACTCTCGCCGGTACCTGTGTGGTGGCCGCTGTCTTTTGGTTTTTGCTCACACTCTTCATAAGAAAACTGAAACAGGTGAGAGGATTTTTTTTTTTAAAGTTGTTCTTGGTATAATGAGAAAAATGCATAGTACATATTTCACATTTTCTATGTATGCTTGGAGGCATTTGTGTGTTTCTTTTACAGTTAGGTCCATAAATTTTCCTCTCATCATTCTGGTACAAGTTCATTTTGGTTTCATCCGTCCAGAGAATTTTGTGCGGGCTCTTTTAGAGGCCTTTTAGTGTTGCTGAGTTTCCCAGTGCACTCCTTCTTTTTGTGTTTATTTGGCCACTCCTGAGCTGTCTTATTTGGGGATGAGTCTAATGATGACCTCAGAGCTCCAGGGAAAAGACTTGGAATGAGATCAGCTCACATCTTTTATCTGCTTAATTTATCATGGAAAAAAGGCCTCACCTGGCCATGAAACTGTAGTCAGTCAACGGTCCAATTATTTTAGAGCCTCTGAAAATGAGGGACTACGTGTTAAAATGGCCATAATTCCTAAACAGTAAATGCAATACTTTGTCAAAAAGTACTGAATTAAAGCTGAAAGTTTGCACTTCAATCATCGCCTCCACCAGTAGCCTTGTAATCTTTGGTTGGAGCTAAAAAGTTCTCCAGAGGCTGCATATCTGGCGACTGTGTGCGGCCATCCACAACTCTGCGAGATTATTATTCATAGCAACTCCTTTGAAGTCGGTCTGTAATTGTCTACCTACACCGGTGGCCTCTCAGCGGCACAGGTGCTGATTGAGGCAACTGTTTGTTGTGATTTGGCGCTATATAAATAAAACTGAATTGAATTGAAATTGTGTCTGACGGAGTCGAGCATTGTTTTACTGCCCTTTTTTTTTTACTGCTTGTGGATTTGTGATCCTACAGTGCTGCATGTGCCGTTTTTATCTGCCTGGTACCTGAGTGTTTCTCACAACATTGCAGCAATTATTTTGCTTGATGGCTGTGTGTTTCACTCTCTGTCACTTTGCTGGTCTTGTGGCTTTTTAACAGCAGCTACTTCTGTACCAGTGTTTGAGGGTTTCTTGCTATTCTTCCACATTGCTAACCTGCCACTTTTGCCGGATTAAGTTGAGTGCTTGTACTCAAGTGCTACGCCACTTATTGGACTTGTGCGATGCTACTGTGGTCCATGTGTGTTAGCTTTAGTGGTATCTTTAGAAGAGGCTCTTTCTGTGATTACTCTTAGGAGTGCCTTACCCATTCAAGTTGGCACAGTTACTCCATCCTGCAGCTAGTTATGCTTTCTGTCTCATAGTAAGTACAACTGGCTGTAAGATGGTCATTAGGATGGTCATCATGCTTTGTGGGTCAGAATTCATGGAACTTTAGTTACATTTGTAACTCTCGTCTGTGTTTGGATTGAGGCTTTTTTCTCTCTCCCCTTCTCCTCGTTTCCCAACGTTTTTCCTAGCAAGATGTGAGGTGTGTGTAAATGTTTTTAAAAAAACAAAACAAAAAAACAGTGGTTTGACATGTTGAAGCAAGAATAAAAAGTACCAGCGACATCATTCTCATTAGTGCCCACAAAACTGAATTAATTTTGAATTTGCATGTACAATTTGCATTGTTTTGTTCCAATTTAAATGAAAGGAACTCATTAGAAATGCCTTTTGACTACATACATACATACATACATACATACATACATACATACATACATACATACATACATACATACATACATACTACATTTTGTGATCATCTACCAGGTTCTGGATGAACTAAGTTTGCTCTTCTATACTAATGCTCTCTTCCAAAGCCCAACAGGTCCCACACCAAACCAGAGTACTTGTCAATCATACTGGACACAGGAGAGGGGCCAATAGATGAGCAGTGCGAGAGGTTGCATTATGACCCCAACCAATGGGAGTTCCCCCGGGAGCGCCTGAAATTAGGTATGCTGCTTCAGTCTATGAAAGAAAAACGTTTTTAGCACGATACTCTTGTGTGGGTTGAGACTAGGAAGGCATTTAAGCCCACGTAACAACACAAGGATTTTCTCATAGACCTTATCAGCTTATTATTGGGAGTGACTCTCATTAATCAGACTTTCTGTCTGTGTTGTCTGTGGTCAGCTAATTATAACCCCAGCATGGGATATTTAAACTGTGTTTACTGAAACTAATCAGCTCTTACAGTCATCAGGGTGGGAGCTGGGCAGATCTGGTGGGGTCTCAAGTCTTCTGTTATCAGCACCTCACATCTGGATTGGATGATGATAATAATTAACTTAGTAATTAACAAAATAATAATTAACAAAACACACCTCCTTTATCCGTGTCATTCCCATTCTCATGCTGTCTTTTTCTCTCAGGAAAGCTTCTAGGCCGTGGAGCCTTTGGTAAAGTCATGGAGGCATCTGCATTTGGTATAGACAGTGGCACCAGCTGCAGGACTGTGGCTGTGAAGATGCTCAAAGGTACTATATCAGGTCCATGATATTCTGTACAATTTTATTACAATTTAAGAGACTTTTCTGCCACTTACTTTACTATTCCACCTGTTATCCACCAGAGGGAGCTACAGCCAGCGAGCACAAGGCATTGATGACTGAATTAAAGATCCTCAACCACATTGGAAATCACCTTAATGTAGTCAACCTTCTGGGAGCCTGCACCAAACCAGGAGGTGTGTGTGTGTGTGTGTGTGTGTGTGTGTGTGTGTGTGTGTGTGTGTGTGTGTGTGTGTGTGTGTGTGTGTGTGTGTGTGCGTGTGTGCATGTGTGTGTGTGTGTGTGTGTGTGGCCTTACACTCACCATGACTGTAACATGTGTGTCTGTCCTGTGTGTACAGGACCACTGATGGTCATTGTCGAGTATTGTCGTTTTGGAAATCTTTCAACCTTCTTGAAGAACAAGAGAGAGGTGTTTGTACAAGATCGGGTGAGTTCAGCTGCTGAACTTATTTTTAACATAAAACACAAGAGGCCTTTAAGTTACTTGTGGTTGTGAGAAGAATATTCACCAACTCGTGCGACAAACAGTTACAAAATTGTACGCTTAAAAAGCTCACTTCTGCAATTGGTCTGAGGTTTGAAGATCTTATCTGTTTTTAAGCGGGACGTGCAGTTCTCTAATTTCTTCACAAGTTCACACCTAACTAAAAACTTTCATCATTTCCCAAAAGCAAAATATGTTTTCAATAATCCACCACCAACAAATTATTCAAAATTAAAATTTAAAAGATCTCAGAGGACATGTTACCCTCAGTCTTTTGTAACATTTGACAGTGTTAATCACCTAACATCCAGCAGGGTTAAACCATTAATACTGCTTTATATGAAATTTTCACCTATCTTACATATCCGAAGTGTAATCCTATAACAAAAGAACTGTAAGGCCAAGACTCCTGTAAGAGACTTGATTTGAAAGGCAACATATGTGTTTAGCATATGGCTAAACTGCAGTGTTAACACTAACCTTACTGCTATGGGGTCACCAGCAACCTGGTGGATGTTTAAGACGTTAAATTTCAATTCAATTTTATTTATTCCCTCAGCTGGCTGGAGTAAAAGGTGGAGGGTCATTTTGTGACAGCAGTGTCCCTGACAACCAGAGCAGCTTTCACACACAGTTTGATGAGAGAGATGAGATGGGCAATGACCTTGGTAAGACTTGAGCCTGGTGAACATTTTATGCTTGTACTTAATTGCTTTTGACACCACTCTGTTTCATCTTCCAGATCCCCAAACTGCTCAAAAGTCCACTCTTTACCTGGAAGATCTCATTTCTTTCAGCTTTCAGGTGGCACGAGGAATGGAGTTTCTGGCCTCTCGCAAGGTCTGAGGCTTTTCTACTCTACCTGTGCGCATACATGTACACATATGCTGGCTATATGTCCTTATCTGTGCTATGTGTGTGTCTGCATCAGTGTATTCACAGAGACCTGGCAGCAAGGAACATTTTACTGTCAGACAATAAAGTGGTGAAGATCTGTGACTTTGGTCTGGCCAGAGACATCTACAAAGACCCCGATTACGTCCGGAAGGGAGACGTGAGTACTTCTAAGCAGCCTGGTTCCAAAAGATAACACATTACATTCTTCTTCTTCTTGTTTTTTTCACACAAAATTACACAACATTTCTTTTGTGCCACAAATTCTCCAAATCGTAGGCCTGATTGTCAGTCCAAAAAGGGGAAATGATTTTGGCTTGGTGTGCTAGCCTCTGCCACCAAGCCTTTTATAAATTTGCTACTCATTGTGTCGAGTGTTTCAAGAGTATGAAGCAATAAATCACTAACTTTTTTTTTTTTTTTTTGCCTTAAAAAGATTTATTGTGCAGTAGCTTTGCAGACAGCTGTGCTGCAAAGTTTTCTCACATAGGAGATGTTTGGTATTCCTGCTTAATCCTGCATTTTGACCGTCTCACAGGCCCGACTCCCTCTCAAGTGGATGTCTCCTGAGTCCATCTTTGACAAGGTGTTCACCACCCAGAGTGATGTGTGGTCCTACGGCATACTGCTGTGGGAGATCTTTTCTTTGGGTGAGAGACGTGTGCTTTTTCTGAACATAAGCCAGAGTTGGACAGCATCACATAAACCTTGTTTGTGAGCCCTAAACAAAAACTTATAGCGCTACTTCTTAGTATTTTCTAGGCTATTGTCACAGGTGTGTATACTGACATGTGTCCATGTAATAGGAGCTTCCCCGTACCCTGGTCTTCAAATAGATGAAGAGTTCTGCCACAGGCTGAAAGGGGGAACAAGGATGCGAGCACCAGAATACAGCACACCTGAGATGTGAGTTGATTTTTTTTTTTTTTTGTCCAAAAATTGTGACCTACATACCTACTGAAGAGCCAGGGGTGGAGCCAGAGAAATGAGGGTTTTATAAAAATTGATGATTCATTATTTTATTTTGTGTGGAAAATCCCTGTACATCAAACAGCCAGTCTCTGTTATTTCTATTCTTGGGCTCATCTGTAGCAAATGGAGTTGTTCATCATGATTCCTTATTAATGGCGTATTGGACTTTTGTGTAGTTCATCCGCTGTGTTACAGAAGCTGTTTAGCTCCTTCCTCTTTGAGCCTCCTTTAAAGCCTTCTGTTGAGCACAGAACAGTCAAGAACTTACTAAAAGACACCCCTACAGTCTATTTTTATATTTATGCCATAATACTTAACTGACCTTTAAATTACAAATATAATTCACAAGAGCAAATATTGATCACATTTGTTCAGCTTGAACAATTTTGATCAAGCTGATGGTGAGGAGAAGGTGTTGTCACACTCTGTTAACCACCGATCTGAGCGGATGTTGGAGCCCAAAATAGGTTCAACCACTGACTTCTCCAGCAACCAGTTTCACAGAGAGGTGTTTGTTTTGGATTTCCAAAAAAGCTTCTGATATCATTTTAATATTTAAGCCGTGTACAAAATATATTTAGAGTAGACACTTTTTTTTTCTGTTCCTGTTTGTGTATTGCCATTTCCAGTTTATTATTTCTGCTTTTATGTCCTGTCATGTACACACATGTAAAGCTGTGCAGTAAAGTATACCCTTACTGCTTCCATGCAGAGGGTAAGTACCCCCCCCCCGGGTCTGGCAATCAAATGCACCTGACCAACCAGTCATGTTCAGCGTGAGCACCTCCATAAAAGCAGATGTTTTGTTAGTTTGGTGAGCTGGAGCATTCAGGTGTGTGTCTCAGGAGTGGACATTCCAGTAAATTCACCCCAAGGTCAGACCGTGCAATGTATGGAGAACCTGAAAAAAACCCAAGAGCTCAGACTCTGCAGGCCTCAGTTAGCATGTTAAATGTTAGAGTTCAAGACAGTAGAATTAGAGGCAGGCTGAGCAAGTATGACTTGTTTGGAAGGGTTACCAGGAGAAAGGCTGTTCTCCCTAAAAAGAATATAGCAGCACAGCTTAGGTTTGTAAAGTTGCATCTGAATGAGCCGAAAGACTTCTGGAACAATGTCCTTTGGGCAGATAAGACTAGGGCTGTATGATTAGGGCCAAAATGATCATCATTATTATTTTGATCAATATTGAGATCACAATTATTAATTAATTTTAGAACAGAAGACTGTTTTAACATTTTCACATCTGCACAAAGCTTTGCATCAAAATAAAAATAGTCCTCTTTATTCACCTAAATTCAGTTCATCTCTGTGTACAGTTACAGCACAATGCTAGCATGCTGGGAGGCCAATCCCTCCGAGCGACCCACCTTCACTAATTTGGTGGAGACAATGGGAGAGCTGCTACAAGCGAGAGTGGAGCAGGTCAGAGATCATTAAAACAAAATGTTTGTACACAAAAGGCCTTACAAATACCTCCAGTTCATGCTTTCTCTTCAAACAGGATGGGAAGGATTATATTCCTCTGGGATCTTTTATGACTGGAGAAACTGGTCGCTTGGAGGCCTTCAAAGAAAACCCACTCGCAGTAACAAACCTGAGGTAAAAAAAAAAAAGTACACAGCAAATAAGTCTGAGCCAGCACCTTGACTTGATAGGTTATGCATGTATTTATGAGTAATAAAGTTTAATAGATAAGTGATTTTGGAAAATAAAACCAAAGAAAAAGGACAGAAAGTGAGAAGAATGAAAAGAGCTAGGTGAGATAACTAAAAGTAAATTCAGTAATCCAAAAACAGGAAACGGGCCACGAAACTTCCAATTTGATGTTTTAATCTGAACCCAATCTGTGCAGTTACATGAGGGGCATGGCCACACTGCAGACTTTTGAGGATTTGCCCTGCAAGGAGCCAGACTGCACCGATGTAAGGAAGCACGTTCAGTTCTGCTTATATGAAAACAGATCATTTTGCAGGAAAACCCATTAATGCTGATCCTTTCTGTTTCAGGATGAACAGAGCGACAGTGGTATGGTCCTACCATCGGAGGAACTGAAGAATGTGACGAAGAATAATGACAGCAAGCACGGGAAACTTAGCAGGTGGTGACTTCTAATCTCTGACTTCTTAAACCTCAGATCTTTCAGTGCATGCTAAGCTAGGCGATGACTCAATCTGTGTGGGGATTTTTTTTGCGCGTGTTGTGTGTTTAGGTTCTTCACCTTCACCAAGTGTCGAGATAACCAGGTGCCCTTCCTGTGCAGTGACATCACAGGTCTCCGTCAAGACGACCCCTCGATCATGCCATGTGACTGGGAGTCTGATGAGGGAGGCTCCCCTCCTCCAGACTATAACTCTGCCTTCCTCTACCCCTCCCTCTAGTATCTGCTCTTGTGTATTTTTGACAACTTTATAAAGGGTTTATATATTTTTCCAGCTTTTAATACATTCTTCAGAACTCGCTTTACACTTCACCATTCTCCCCCGCTTCCTTTTCCTTGTATCTGCAGGTGGTCTTCCCCCTTCATCCTCTTTCTCGCAGATGTCTAAATCTTCCATATATTTTGGATTTTTCCTCCTTCAGCCAAACTTTAAGAAACTATTGCAAAATCTCATGCTGTCGTACAAGAATGTTTCATCGCAAGTACTATCTTGGTGCTTTTCCACCACATCACCCCTTCTAAGAGCAGCTAAGTATTACCTGACAGTACTTGTACCCATGCAGTTATGCAGAATGTATTCACTAATATGTAACTATCAGAGCTTACTGTATTGGTACCTCATGCCTAAAGCCTTGTAAAGAGGAGCACTGCTGTATAAAATAACTGTTCCTCTTGCACAGCTACTATATGCTGGAAAACATTATTATCCGCTGAATTATACTGATAGACACAATGTATGTATCTGTATTTATTTTAGTTTTGTAACCAAAATGTTACTACCTTAAATTTGACCATTTGTGATTGTAATTTTTACTTAGTTTCTACTTTAATAGGCACACCTAGCTAGAATTCTTGCAGTCTAACACAACAGCCTTGGAATAAAATGGCTCAACGTCTTAGTGAGTAATAAGTAGTCTGTTTTCTACTGTTAGCTCTCAATCAGTGGGAGGCGAGCTTAAAAGGAGGGAGGAAGGAAGCTGTAACTGCTTGTTTTAGAAAGAAGGTGAACTGGAGTTGCAATAAGGCCCAGTGTAAATTTTTTGTTTGGTGTCTCCTCCTGGTCTTGGATATTACGGGTGAAAGGATAGGTGGGGGCCCAAAGAAAGACATTCCACAAAGACAAACAGTGGCTCCACCTCAACAGAAGCCTCACCTGTGAGCTACACACAAGTGTTGGATAGCAGAACTAAAATGACCCTCTTTACTTGAGCAGTAGATACTACAACTGGACACGGTCATAGTGACCCCCGGATCTCAAATCCCAGCATGCTAGCCCCCCGTACATGAGCCCCAGGTTCCATAATCTCCTGAACTAAGATGTCTGGAATCCTTTTTTCTCCTTAGTTTTACAAACTCTTCCCACCCACCCAAGTAGGTATGTTTTGATCCAGTGAGGTTTTGCATGTTAGGTGAATGTGTCAACCACTATACTGTGGAGCCACACAAAGCTACACTAGTTAATTCAATAATAAAAATGTGGAGCATAATAGGTCTCCATTAAAGTTTAAATATTCCGCTCACTGAATCAAAGTCAAATCGAGCTCTCTAAAACTCAGCGTAAATTTTTGCAGGCTGCTGTGATAGACTGTCAAAGATTTATCAAAGTGTAGCTAACAAACTGGCAACTGAGTGTGTATTTTTATTCAATGTATTCATTAACTGGTAAATTGTCTTATGCTTTTTTTTTTCCAGGACATTTTTCATTTACAAAGAGCTCTGAATGTGTGAAGGTTAGCTTAGTTATAGTTCTTCAGATCTCTTTATTCCTCATAACACTAGTTTATTACCTGTGGCAGGAAACCTACAGACTCCAACACAACCGAAGTCTTTATACAGCTGCTTTTACTGTGACTGGTCAAAACACACTGACACTTTTATATACGTCACATCCAAATGCAATCTACACATTAAAACCACTTTTTTTTTTTTTTGGGCGGGGGGTCAGTAGGTAGTAGAGGAATGTGTTTATCATATAGTAAAATTGATGTTTTTACTATGTCTGTATGGCTGTTATATTTCAGCTATATAATAAAAAGCTATTGTCTTTGTAACTGACAAAAAAAAAAGACTCCACATCAGGGTCAGTTTTGGTATTCTTTATTAAAATACTGCTGTACACACAAATATTGCAAAAAATTTGAGACAAGAACACAAGAGGGGCTTAAAACATACTAAGATGGTGATTGTAGGTGTGTTGATGTTGGGGAAGAGGAGAAGGTCATCACTAATATTAACTGGAGTGTGTGTGTGTTTGTGTGTGTTACAATGTGGAATACAGTGATATGAGCACTGACATTACGTAGGCTGAGTCAGGGTGGCGTGTGTGTGTGTGTGTTTCAGAGTGTGTTGAAGTTTTGTTTGAAAGGGTTTTCTAAAGCACCACATTCACCATTTAAGTTTTTGTCGGTTCTTTTTTTCCTTTTACTAAAACAGAGGAAGTAGTACATGATCTAACACAGCCAGCTCCCTGCAGGTTTGTTGCCCCCAAGAACAGACCTTCAAGCTCCAGGACGTTAAGTCGACTGTAGTCAAGACACTGTACTTGATTTTGATCTCCATCATCATGATTCAAAAGTATCACTTGTGTGTGTATGTCCTTGTTGCTTTAAAGTCTCATGTTTGTAACATTCAAATATTTCTAAGACATGTCTGAGACAGAGGAATCAAGAACTGTGGTCTGGCAGAGCTTAGCTTGTTTTTCCAAGTAAAGTAGATTCTGCACAAAATTCAATTGAAGTTAACTGAATGATGTTTGAACGTTTAAAGAACCAAAAATAGATCTGTGCTTTAGGGCAACATGAAATCCCCACAATGTCTTAAACTTACATTAACTTCCTAAAACCGCCATCTGAAGACGTCCCGCCCACTCCACTGTAGCTCATCTATATGACTGGACAGGGGGCAGCCAATGACAGCCAGACACATTCAATCATTGGGCCCATCCAGCTGTTCGTCATCCTGAGAGAAATCCAAGTCATCCGAGTGAGTGCAGCAGCCAGCCCTGCTGCTCTGTCTCCAGCACATTTGTATTTCATGATGTTTAAAAAAAACAAAACAAAAAAAAAAACACGCAAATAAAACAAATTACAGGTGGTGCCCTGTTTGTATTCCCCTTCGCCCTCCGTCCTTTCCCATTTACCTAAACCCCTGCTGGAATTGGTCCACAGAATAATAAAGAGCAAAAAAAAAAAGAAAAAAGAAAAAGGGAAAAAGAAATCAACTGCCTTCCCAATTTCCCCATCATGCATTCCTGCACAACAGCTGAGTGAAGACAAAAACAGCTGGGGAAAAAAGTCAAAAGCATTGCTCAAAAGGTGAGGGGCCCAGATGGAAGAGAGGAAAAAAAAAAGAGGTGAGTCTAAGAAAGAGCACATATAAGGGACATTAGGGGTGAAAAGAAAGGTGGGGGACCAAATAAAGACATTCCACATAGAGGCAGCTATGGCTCCACCTCAACAGAAGCCCCACCCATGGGCTACACCCAAGTATTGAATAGCAGAACCAAAATGACCCATCCTTGAGCAGTAGATACCACGGTTGTGTCCTTTGACCAAAGGTGGTTGCTGCATATGTAACAAACACTTGGTAGACGGCAACAGGAGAAGACACCCCTTCCTCAGTGCCAACAGAAACCACATGTCCCCACCCCACGCCCGATCCCAAATCCCATTCCACGCTACCCCAGGAGAAGACACCTCTTCCTGAGTGCCCACAGAAACCACAAGTCTCCATGCCCCGATTCCAAATCCCATTCCATGCCAGTCCATCCCCCTGCAAAAGAGCCCAAATCCCATAATATCCTGAACCAAAATATCTGAAATCCTTTTTTTTTTTCTTTCCAGTTTTACAAACTCTTCCCACCCACCCAAGTGGTTTTTCCTTCGTCAAGGGGAACCATCAACCAAGGCTGAAGTTGGTTAGCTGTCCAACACCACAATAAGCCTTGAGTGGTGTGTCCCATCTCCTAGTGCTTCAGAATGAAGGGGTGTGGTCTCCAACCGGAAGAAAGATGCAGTCAGTAGAAAGCTAGATCTTTGTGGGGTTTTTTTTTTGTTTTGTTTTTCGTTATTTCAATTCTGAGTCCGCTGTGGTATTTATGTCCATGTGTGACTTTAGCGGCTCTGTTCACCCTGTAGGCCACTCACACATTTTCATAAAAATAACAAAAAAATTAAAATCTTAGTGCATCCGCCTCAGAAAAATAAACCCCAGCTGTAGAAATAAACAATAAAAGCAGGAAAAGTTCAAAACCTAATGTTTTGTTTCTCACTTTGTTCCCCAAATCTTAAAAAAAGTCATCATACTCGTTCATCACAGCTTCCATATTTGTCCTTAATTGTTTTTCCTCCTCTTGTTTTTCAGCTTTCAGCTGTGGGGTTTAAGAAAACTTAAAAAAAACCAAAACAAATTACACTTTAGAAAAGCCTTCCTGGTGGACAGGGTCAGTGTATGTGACTGAGGTTCACGCAAGCCCTGCCCCACTGTCTTTGCCATGCTGATGTCATCTCTTTGAGCCTGGTCCTCCACTGTAGTGCAATAGTGTGCTCCAGGTCCCGGCACCTCCACCCCATTGGGCTTGGAGAAGGCGCTACAGAGAGCCGGATGCAGCAGCCTGCAGCTCCTGGAAGGTACTGTCAAAGCAGCGCTTCAGGTCCGAGTAGGTCACCACCAGGACGCTTTTCTCGTCCCGAGACACCAGGCTGATCTTCTCAGGTACACCCGCATCCAGCTAAATTAATGCAAGAAGAAGAAGAAAGTATGCAATATTAAAGCGCAACAATTAGTACAAAAAAGCAAATCATTCTTAGCAGAAAAGCAACTGATAACCAGTTGAGATCATTTTGAAGTAAAAGGTCATCTGGGTGCATCTTATGCAAATGAAACAGTGAGTGTATATATTAATACAGCAGTTCAGTACAACTAAAAGGCAGTAAGTGCCAAAAGTCACAGCGTTTAATTAGCTTCAGACAAACGAAGTGAAGAGAGGAACAGAGCATTCTTGAGAAAAACAGCAACAGCTTGTCACAGAATTTAAGCCGTTGGTTAAAAAGGATCGTATGTGTTTATGGTGCTGGTTAGACTGACATATTGTGTAATTGTTCTTGAAACTGAACTTTGGGAGAGACAAAAAAAAGCTACAGTGTAACACAGATTGTTTTTTTTTAATAGTCCTGTGCCAAAAACTGGACCTGTTTGTCTCTCTTTTTTGCACTCACTGGGCATATTACTGCACAATATTAGCCTGTGCAAGTGAAGCATTAATAGAAAATAGGCTAAAATACACGTATGACCAGCTCATGCACAGTAACCAATTGAATAAAAGGAAGAACTCATTAAATACTGTATAAGTATTAAAAAGACAGAAAAAAGAATGCTCCCTGACTTTTGTTGAGGCAGGCGACGATGTGGCTGAGGTCAATCCAGGGCATCCCCGCTTCTGTCACCTGGTGAAACAGATGATCCGGAAAAGCTTCAACAGGTGAGCGGTCGCCCGTTTCTGACCACGTTGGGTCCTTTTGGAACCTGATCACAGCACAACACAGGATCACAGAATAGCAACAGAAACACAAAAGACACACTATGACACAACTTTCAATTAAGTGGTACTCACTCTGGCCGTTCATTTATGGTGCCCAGTTTGGCCAGCAAGCGGAACAGACGGCCATTTTGCACCTCCTGCAATAAATGGGCAATTTTATTTATCTGGACCAGAAATCTTCATATTTTTTCCCAGTTTCTTAAAAGGGAACTTTGAAAGTAGCACCAGTAGAGGAAGGTACACTATCACTAGATGCTGTAGGAGGCAGTAAAATTTCACACTTAACAGCATGCAATGAATGCTGCTTTATGCTGCTGTGAATTTTATTTTTCATCCCTGCAGAGAATTATAGCTGTTGGATGTGTTTACTATAGGTGGAAGGATATCAACCAAATGAAGAAAAAAACAAGAAAGAAAAGAAATAAATGGATTAACAGATATTTCAGGGGTATTTTCTCCTCTAAAACACTCCTTTAAAATAATAAACCACTTTTCTCCTGCAACGAATGCTTCCAGAAACTGAAACCGCTGCTGCTCGACTTTCTGTCCATATATGGTGATGGACTCTGTTTTCTATCAGAGCCTACAAGATACTTCCCTCTGACTGAAAAGTAACCTAGAAAAAAGGTCGTGTATTCCTCTATACACATCTATTTTTGTATGTCATTTCATCTCTAAAATCAAAGGATCGCAAGACAGCAGTAAACCAATGTCACACCCACATCATGGCTTATAACCTAATCCACTTTAGCTCTTTTCTAATGTTTAAAGTGTAAAGAGCTGCAATATTAAAAAGGTACAGTAACAAGTCTGTTGTACTTACAAATATACATGCAATTACATTTTCCAACAAATTGATGCATTCTCATAAACTTATATTTAGTCCTTAAAAAAATACATGGGGGGTAAGCATCAGTTTGTGGAAGTCACCATGATGCCCCGCCATCCTGAAAATGTGTTTTATGTAGCTAGAGACCAGCCGCATATGTAGTACGCCTTGTGAGTTACTTTTAATTTAAAGATCACAAATATCACTTTCAAACTATATATGACCCTTTAACATATGAACATGTATTTTCTCATCATCTTTTTCTCCTCACTTCAGGCTTCCTGAATTGAAGTCAGGGCTCAAACATACAAAAACACAAACACACTTATTAATTCCTGATATTGTCACAATTACTTATTGTCAGCAGATCGCACATGCCACCCCCCTGTCTCCAGACAACTGATAAGAGCCGGCTAAACAACAACAGCAAGTATCCAAGTCCAACATTAGATCCACTTCAAAGGAAGTTTCAAACGCTAGCTAACAGCTGCTTACAGCGGCAAAAAGAAAAAAAAAAGGATTTACAAAAAAGTTAAGGATATCAACAAGTTATCTCAGTATCACTGTCATTAGTCAGAAGTGAGCTTGACCAACTCATCAACTCATAAAGGACTCATTTTACAAAGCTTTTAGAGCCACCTCCAGAGTAAATAGAGACAGACACATAAAGACTGACTGCCTACACTTCTACAGATGAACAGCAGTGACCGTAGCTAGGATTATATACTTCAATTTTTATTGTCGTCTTTGTGGGGGGGTGGGGGGTGTAAAAACAGAATTTGGTTGACTGCAGACTGCAATCTACTGACAACTAGAGGTGATATTTTACACACTGTATCTTTAAATCTGCACCTACAGATGTCTAAAACTTGACATCCATGACAGGTTACTAACAAATTACAGCTCACCTTCATCTCTGCAGATATAATTTACTCCTGCCTTTCTTTTCTCTTCTTCCTCTCTGCCTGTCTCACCCTGTCAAATGTATTCTTCGCTGTTGGACAAAGTGAAAATTATTGAAAACCAATCACACAATCAAGCCCCCTTAATCCAAAATGTATTCATGTATGCAAATGTATTGTTTATTTTTCTGTCACAGAATTTCCAGATTTTAACTTTTGTTTCTAAGAACAGAGTCTGAAGAAAACTACTATAATGTATATTCGAAGCATTTATAAAACTATTATAATAGGAGATCTCAAAGTGTTACACAACGGAAATACTGTAACGGAAATTCTCACTCTCCTCAGTAACAGAACACTTAGTTTGGAAGTGATCCAAACAATGGAGACAATTTTTAAACAATGAAAAACCATTGAATTACAAGGTGTGTCCAATCTTTCCCTGACAACTGGTACTGTACAGTACCAGTTAAAAGTGGTCTGATGAGTCCAAATTTGATATTTTTGGTTCCAAATGCCATGTCTTTGTAAGATGCAGAAAAGGTCAGCAGATGGTTCCTACATGTGTAGTTCCCACTGTGAAGTATAGAGGAGGAAGTGTGATGAATTGGTGGTTCTTTGCTGGTGACATTGTCGGCGATTTATTCAAAATCCAAGGCACACTTAACCAGCATGGCAACCACAGCATTCTGCAGCAACATGCCATCCCATGTACGCTTAGTGGGACCATCATTTGTTTTTCAACAGGACAATTGCCCCAAACACACCTCTAGGCTATGCAAGGGTTATCTGAATAAGAAAGAAGGTGATGGAGTGTTGAATCAGATAACCTGGCCTCCATAATCACCTGATCTAAACCCAATTGAGATGGTGTGGGATGGGTTGGACCATAGAGTGAAGCCAAAACAATCAACAGGTGCTCAGTACCTCTGGGAACTCCTTCAAGGAAAACCCATTTCAGGCAATAACCTCATGAAGCTGTTTGAGAGAATGTAATAGTAGTGTTTATAAAAAGGACAGAATGGGAAAAAAAAAAAAACTATCCATGATCAGGTCTGAAGAGGTGAAATCTCTCGAGTTGTCTGTGTTAGTTTTACTTTGTTAATCGGATGAGCAGTTTACAACAGCAAGCAGAGCCAAACAGCAGGCGTCCTTTTGTCTATCTGTAAATGATGATTAACCTTGATGTTTTCTACTTAGTTAAAAATAGTCACCCCTGGTTGTCCAGCTGTATTTGTATCATTTGACCTACAAGGGAAAATAAACAACGAGAGCCTCGCAGGTGTGCACTTGGCAAAATCCCTAACTTAAAATCTAATTTGATGAATTTATCTTAAATTAAAAAAAGAAGTTAAAATAATATAGACTTAACACTGAAGCAAGAGCACCCTGTAACTTGACACAACACAAGTGTTGCAATGATGCAACCACAATGTCAGACTAACATAAGTTAAACAATGTATTTTGCTGTTTTTCCCCTCAACAAAAACAGTCACCAAAAAAAAAAAACACAGAGGGCTGCTACTTTTTTCATAGACCCAGACATGGTTTCAGCAACATCTGCCTGATAAGCAGGAAATCCACATACTGTCACCAGCAGTTTGGCCTAAAAAAAAAAAAAAAAAAAAAAAAAGCTTGTACTCCCAAGAACCATTTCTTTGCTCCAATTCTCTGCTGTTCCATTGAAATATTACTGAGTCAACCCAATTTAAAGATGTCTGTTTTGAAAACATCTACTGAGCAAATATAGTTTGCAGTTAAGAGGTAAAAACACAGCTCAAGCTACTTTATGTGTCAGTACAGAGACAAGGCCGGAAGAGGAAGCTGGGGCCTGACCAAAAGAAAAATGAGATGGGGTCAGGGTAGCGTGTTTTACACATTCACACTCCAATGTGGGGAAACTATATTCAACACAAAACTCCACAATATAGTGTACAACATCCTGTGTGCACACAACTTCCCGATTTACTAAGCCAAAGCCCCATTTTCTATCAACCATCCAGCAGAATTAGACTGTAAACAACACGACTGAATCGTGTTCCAGACACGCTTTCTGTTGAGACATTATCTGTGTTGAATATAAATTTAGCACCCTTTATGATACCTTGGCCAGATCCTCCTCGATGACATCATTCCTCATCTGTGATGCATCCAGTTGTGTGTAGAATCGGGCTCCAATCATCGGCATGATGTCATTGACGCTGCGCAGGCGAGACTGTTCAGTCAGCAGATACCTGCATAACACAACAACAGTTTACCTTTGCACGAGTTAGGTACTGCTACACAGTCACAAGGTGTCTTTTTACACACTGCTGTTTTTTTCTTAACTAGTAAATGTGAGCAGCTGCTCTTTATTTGAAACCATTGCACAAACGGGGATAATGTAAACACTACTAAAACTCTAGTTTTAAACTTAAGACTCATTAACACACCTACTGTCTGCACCTACTGAAATGATTTCAAGCACATTACTGAATAGGTATGAATACTTCAATTAAAAGAGCAAATGCTATTAACCAATCAGTTTCCAGCTATGTCTGATAGACTAATTTAGATTAATTGCATCTACACGCATGCATAATGCAGTGAAAACTCAGCCAACATGTTATCAAACCACTTGTCCCAGTAGTATGAGCATGGTTCATTTCACAAGTTATTGAAGTGTAAAAGCATCCGTATTGTTAAGATACAGTTCAACTCACTTCTATTCTAAAACTTCGAGATCTGATAAGCCAGTGGCCTTAAATTTCAAAGATCACTTAAGTTTCACACCTCCACAAAGACCACGCTGACTAAAAGTCCTCACAGACATTTACTCACTTATTCAAAATCCACTGAACAAGCTGCCCTCTCACATGTATACATGCAGCAGACCATGTTTTTTTAAGATATGCATCTGTCAGATAACAGAAGTGCAGTATGAGACTAAAAACACAGACACAAAAAACCGTGTCAAAATGCAGCAAATCAAACCATTTGAATCCTAGGTCATGATATTTTGTAAGATCTTGTATAATGTACTGATATTTTTGTACAATGACTTGTGATTATAATGAGACATTGTCAAATCATTCTTTGCTCACAGGATTGTTTGTAACAAAGTTAGGACGACCATATGACTGCCATGCAAACATGGGACTGTACACTATGGGTAGGCACACACCGATATTGGTGGCACCACTCCAAACATTTCTGTCAACACCACGTGTCAGCAGCAGCGCACTGGTTGCTAGTAGTAGAACTAATATAACAAATAGGGAACAAAACAGCAAAGACTCTATAGGAGGTATTCTTGAAACACCAAAAGCTTTTTATATTTTCACAAAAGTTAAGACACAAAATGTGGTCGAAGTGAGACATGACTAAGACCCAATAACTACACTCCCTCAGTCTCAATGTGGTTATATTTGCTGTAACACTTAAACAAAAGCTTTTATTATATGTACGGTAACACTAAGGGTTGCTACCACTTCCATTAACATTGCATCACTTCACGTGACTTTGTCTGCTCGTTGCACATGAGAGGTAAAATAATGCAAACTCAAAGGAAATAACAGCAGCATATAGCAGCCACTGGACTCTCACACTGAGCTGGACTAGTACAGTGAATAATGTCAACTCATTTTTTAAATTTTTCTTTATATTCATTTTGTCCTGTGTGCATTCATTCATCTTACTAACAAGTACCAATCTACCTTAACCACTCAACAACCTAACAATGACCAATTCAGTAAACTATAGTTTTCAATATATTTACATCTCACATTTACTTTTACCAAGTTAGGAAATCAATCTTTAAATTGAGTCCGATTTTGCCTTAGACATAAAAGAATGATTCCTTCTTCCTTACAGTGAGGATTACACGTTTTTAATTGAACACTGGTACCGATCAGTACCCGTATCGGTATCTGATCAGGAAAAACAGAAAGAAAAATAAAGCAAGTTGCTTTTAAAGGCGAGGTGATGGAAAAACTGAGATCTTCACTTAAGGGCTGTACCAGCAAATTTATGAAGACTTGGAGGCCCTTCCAATCTTTAGTAAGCAACATCATTCTGCTACCTGACACAAGGGCAAACTAGGTTCCCTTTTTTGTTTTTTTTTTGTTTTTTTGGGGGGGGGGGTTGTGGAATGAGTGTGGAAGGATGGATATGTGAGTTTATATAGCGTTCCAATGTAGCTACAGAGACTGGATCTCTGTTAGATGTCAATTTTATGTTTGGACCTAGATTGGGGTGTGTTCAGGGTGGGGGGTGGAAGTGTGGGGGTTAATTCCTCTTTGTGACTACTGCTTTTTCAGTGTTCTGACTAATACTGTATGTTAAGCTGTTAAAATTCAATAAAGAAAGTTGAAATAAAGGCAAGGTGACAAACTGATGTACTCGAAAGAAAAATGGGGATGTTAATAAAAGATTCCTCTAAGCTACAGATACAAGATCATCATTGTTTACCTGTGGTAATTCAAGATGGGTATTAAGTGCAGGTGTTTTAGTTCATTTGTATCTCAACTTAGGTCTTTTTTTTTTTTTACTGAGTAACATCACACCACCCCCTTACAGAATGAGGTTCTTGAGGTCTGAAGAATAGTTGATAGACACCAGCTCCATGGCCTTCTGCAAGTTCTCCCTTTGAATGCCAGCCAGGGAGTTACATGCCAAAGCCAGCACAACCTTGCCCAGTGACACGAGATCTGCTTGCTACAAAAACAACACAAAAATAAACTTTAACCACACATCCTCAGGTTGTGAAGTAAATGAGATATAATTAGAACAGCAGCAAAGACTAAAGTAAAGTATTCACATGAAACTGATGACAGGCAGTACCTGGTACTGTGGCATCAGGGCAAGATGATTGGTCTGACTGTTGTCAAATGTTAAGACATCAAATACCCCAACACAGTTCACCCGTAACCTACAAAGACAAGAGAATTAGCTATGTTTATCTCCATCTTTGTTGTGCATGCATGGTTGTGAAAAACAGAAGCTTCAACTGAATATACTCTCTTGCTTTTAATAGAATTCTTTACAGTTAAGTCATAGTTTCACCTTCTGAGCTGAGAGAAAATAAACAGATACGCTTTCATACACAGCCATTCATGGTTATAAATGACAGACTATGATTATTAAATCCACGCTAAATAATGACATGTGTGCTTAGATATTTGTGCAGTATATATACCTGGTCTTGCCAGTAATGAGAATCTTGCTGGGGTCCATCACACGGCAGGCCAGGCCAGCAGTGTGGATGGTGCGCAGAGCTGAGCTGAGCTGGACGATGTATGCCCAGATCAGGGATTCTGGGAGCAGACCCGCATGCTGCCGCGGTGGTGGGGGTTCATGTTGCCCTGAACATGAGAAAAATTTTTATCATGCAAAAGCAGCCTGAGGGTTTTGCATCACTTACAAGCTAAACCTCAAACTACTTCCTTAGTAACCTTATCTTCATGACAAGCTGTTTCTCAGAGGTCTGATATTAGTATAAAAGAAAATACTTCGTCAGTAAGTAGATTAACAAGCTGATTGTTTTCCCAGTTACAGTGCAGTCTCATACACACTGTTACATAAACAGAAGACTGTTTTCACATCCATGCTGTATTGTATTCCTGCTAATGCACAAATCTTTGCAGCAAAATAGATCTGGTCCTCCTCATTGACCTGAAGTCAGTGCACCTCTTAGAAAACAAACACAAACAAAAAATTGCATCAAAACACAAAATTAGGTCAACTGAGCATCACTTTCCCTTTTATACTGTGCTACATTCCTGTTAATTAAAACTATTCTTCAAATTCTTTGTATTCAACTGGCAAAAGTGCATCTCCTAAAAGCAAAATATTTATATATATTTATATTAGTATTTTACTCCATTCACTATAGCTGCATAATGGATGGGAATAAAACTTGTAGAAAAGACCGAACTACAGCCAGAAACTTTCAAACTAGAGGGCGTGGGGAATTTCTGTGATTAGCACATGCAGGCACATCATCAGGCTCTTCAGAGGTACTTAGGGCGGGCTTGATCTACTCTTTGTTCTACTGGCGCAACATGCATTTTCAATATTGGTCAATGATTTAATTCTAGGAAACCAAAACTGTGACAGATTAAAATGTGATTAACCATACTAAGGATGTTCCTGGCAACTAATTTCTTTGTCGGCTAAACAAGGGGGGGGGACTAACGGACTAGTCTAAAACACTCGTATAAAGTTACATTTTAGGACTGTTTAATGAACAATGTCAAAAAATGTCTAAAAAAAATACATTAATTAATTAAAAAAAATGGCATCTGAAACCATTAATCACATTCTTCAATAATGAATTGCACTTTAAATGCTGCTTAACACTGCATGTTATACTCCAAAAAGACAACGAAGAGAAAAAAAACCAAAACTTAAAATTGATGTTAAATATATGAAAATGTACTACTACAAACAATGTTTACGCACCATTGAAATATGAGAAATAAACATCGGAAAAATGAATAAATTGCGACTTATTCATTGTGGTACATTATGAATGATGCTCGTTCTACAATTCATGACACGCATCTCCAAAACAGTTAAAATCTAAGATGATAAAACAATACAATACAAACATCCTGCCATCCATCCATTTTCTTCCACTTATCCAGGGCCGGGTCGCAGGACCACAGCCTGGGCACTGGAGCCCAGACCTCCCCCTCTCCAGGCTCCGCCTGATTCCAAATTTCAGCGTTGGATCTTTGTAAAGCTACGACGCAACCTATGCAAGTGGGCCGATGTTATTGCCTGTGTTTATGCTTGTGCAGGTGCGTTGCATGTTAATTACCTTCCAGTCGTGTCCTAGTGTTTTACATGCAGTGCTGGCCAACAAAAACATTAAATGCTGGGACTTTTTTCCCCTCCTGGGTCAAACTCTTTGTTGTGGTCATTTTGTTTTTTTTTAAAGGTGCAAACACATTCGTCCCTCTAGTTTTTTTTTTTACTTCTTTGTACAAACTTGGGGAAAGTAGCCAGAAATGCATGGGGGGTGCGCTTCACGTTACGTTATAAAACTTCAAACTAACAATATTAGACCTAATAAAAATATCAGGCCAAGATTAACGTGTTACGGTATTTTTCTATAATGATGTGAGGGCACATGACTGTGCAAAACTTAGGCACTGGGTATCAATTAAAATCATAACAATTAGGCTGACCATCTTTAGTGAAGATTAGTCGTCTAGTCACGCACATCCCTAAACTATACAGGTCTACCATATATAAACCTGAACACCTCACTACATCACTGAGAACTGCTAACAAAAGGACTTACCACTAATAATTTTATGCCAGTCAAATACTTGTTTCACTTGTAGTTTGAACAAGGCCTTCATGAAGCTTACTGTTTTAGAAATAATGTTTATGTTTTATGTTTATCTTCTTTCTTGTAGTCCTCTGTAAGTCTTACAACCAATGCAAACCACTCATATTGGGCAATGCAAGTCAGGCGACAGTGTTAGGGTGTGCATAACACAATCAAAACCACAATGCAATATGCAAGAATACAGAAACTGTTTCACTTAAGACCAGTTCAGAAAGAAATACATTTGGATTACATTATCTGCTATTTTGCAGTATTATTAGCATGTCCCCCAGTGCAAAGACATCTAGGAGGACCTTGTTTCTATACAGTTCATTTGTTGAGGTTTCTTGTCAGTGTTTGCAACAGATGAGACAAAGACCAAGGTCTGAATGACTTTACTTCCTCTGTCTGTCATCCCTGTAGGTTGGCTATTTAACAGCACCTGCCTTAGGATCAGTTTCAGCCACAGTTTCCTCCGTGTCCCCATGTGTCTTTCACAAAGTCCCATCCATGCCAACTGTCAGAGTAAGCTACTATACTACCAAAAAAAAAAACTCACAAATTTTTTAGCTGCTTAAACTTCTTAGAAACACATCTCTCATTTATCTCACACTCTAACCTATCCAAGTATGACATAAACAACTGCATGCAATGCAATCAGAAAAATGCAAACCCAAATAGACCTGGGCCAATGACCTCATTACCAAACAAGTAAACAGAGTCAAAATGTGTGAAAACGGGGTGGAGGTGCAGAGCATGAGGCGATGCTGGATCTATTCAGAGCAAAGTGAGGGAGAACCAACTTACCCCATTTCCTTTTGTTAAAGTACGAATCTGCTGCTGGGTCATTAAAGTGTCTGCTGAACATGGTTTCTGCACCTGCATGGAAGTCATAAGAGAAGACCAAAGCTGGGGAAAGAAGAGAAGAGTACAAAAATCAGAGCCTAAAACTCCCAAAAATGCTTTCTTTGCCATCATGAAAAGGGAACACAGATTTTTTTTTTTTTTAAATCTCTTAATGTCCATCAGCTAACTGGATACTTAAACTACTCCTGCTAATGCTTGGCAACAAACTATTTGTCACAAAACTTTAGAGTCAGATATTCACATACAGAGTTTGAACTCAAAGTTGCAGTCACAAAGAAATGATATGGAAATTTTTTAGCCAATTTAGTTTAAAGTATAATTATGTAATCAGAAAAAATATAGGTCAGAAACATGTACTTATATGTAAAAAAAAAATTAAGAGACAAGCGTTACAAAAGACAAGTATTAAATCAACAAGTCATGTCACTCACAGTGGTCTCCAAAGGCCTTGGTGGTGAAGACCTCCCTCAATGTTACAGTGTTTGAGTGCTGAATCTTCTTCCACATGTCCACCAGCATCATGCACTTTGTGTTAACAAGGCGGAAACCTTTCCACATTAAAAATACAAGACAAGAAACATATATGGGTAATTAGAAAATGAAGGCTTACCTCTACAATCACTAAATCTGGTTGCCTTTAAATATAAATGTTTACAAGTCCTTCATTTTATGTTTAATCTAAGTTATGGGTGGAAACATAATCAGTGGCTTTACAAAAAGGCCTAACTCCAAGAATCCTTTATTTTACAGGAGAGCATCTTTATCATTTTGCTCCAACTGCAGCCCTAATCTAAGAGTCACTCTTAACAAATTTAGTACCCAATTATAACTCTCAAATCCCAGAATATTATGCAAAACTATTTAGTTTTTTTCATCAGGTATATTTGTCCCTCTAGTTTCAGCCATCTCCCTCCAAGAATTTGCTGACATTTGTGAGTCTTTCACTGATAAATTTAAAAACCTGGGGCAAAAAAAAGTAGCCAGAATGCACAAGAGGACTTGACGGTACTGAACAAGCCAATCACAATAGTTGTGGGCTGCGTCAACCCAACGTGTAGTTACATTTCTAAGGAGGTACACGTCGGGTTACAGGTTACGACGTACCTGCGGTGGAAATTCCCCACTGAAGTATAGTATAATATAATGAGAAAGATGTTTATCATCACATTTCGTACCATGTATCCTCCTCAGGCAGTACGGTAGGTCATCTTTGCTATTGACTGCCTTGTAGCATGAGGTGATGTAGCTGAAGTTGCTGGTTTTCTGCATGCGGTTTGGTGGGGGAAGGGGCTCAAGAGGAAACAGGCTGTGGTAGCTGTCCACCTCAGATGGCACATCTATAAAAGATAAAAGCAGTTTCGGGGGGGGGGGTTGCACACAAAAAGTAAAATTTTAAATTTAAGTAATAGCAGACAAGGTTTTTTGGTTTAATCTATTAGAAAGAAAATGCTGATTGCCCAATAGAATGCCTGTAATGAAGAAAAAAAACTGTTTCTTTATGACACCAGATACCAAATCTGCTAGGAAAAATAAAGCTTGTTTGGTTCCACTTTTTGTTTTGCAATCATAAGTTTAGTTTATTCTGTGAGTGAGCAATAGCTTTCCCCCAGATAGCGCGTGGTCTGGAGTAAATGTTAAAGCTCTACCTGGAAGTATAAAAAAAGCTCCTGAAGAAGGTAAAGTGGGAGAGAATGACAGAAACCAAAAGCAAAACAAGACTGAGCCTCAAATGGGTATTCACTCGCTGACAAAGGCTGCAACATACAACAACTAACAAAACCTGACTGCCGGGTAGTAGTTTTTAAAGAAAGTGATCCAGCCTTTGCAAGACCTGCTTAAAATGTAGACACTGAAAAGTTCTGTCACAATACAAGTAGGCACACCATCCTTGCTCCACAGCACTGCTGATCTGCCATGTTTACAACAGTTGCAATCTTAGAAACTGACGCACACGCTACAAACACATACCCACAGAGGCCACAGCCAGCATATGTCACACATGCAGGACAGAATTACTCTACAGCAGACATGCAAAAACAACCACTTCTGGTTTAAATGTGAACACCAAAACCAGAGCACTGAAATGGCCATTTTGTTTTATAAATGAATATTGAAAATCAATTATCACAAGCATCCCTGCCAGCAATGTAGATGCTTTACCTGGATTCTCTGAGTGGTCAATTTGGGCCATGGTTATTAGGTGTCTGTTTATCAACTCCTGAAGAAGAAACAAGCGGACAGGATATCAGGCATAAGCTCCAAGGGAAGAGGAACATTCAGTGAAAAAGAAGGAGGGGCAACAGTACCTGTCGGAGCTCGTCAGCCATGAAGAAGGATGGGGCATTGGCTTTCGGCTGCATGTAAGCCACATGTGGCGCAGTGGGGGGATAGATATGGTAGGTAGGAAACACCTGCAATAAAACCAGAAAAAGCACAACTTCCTATTTATTGAGAAGTGAAAACCAGTGTGATCATACAAATACTGTTTTCATGCAGCTATGTAAATGAACACAACAGCATTTAACTCTGTGCTGGGTACACAATGCCATTAAAAACCAAATTACAGCTCCTAATAGGCCACATTAACCGCTAAAATCTATGTAATGTCTGAGTCAATGGCCACAAATTTATGACTCAATGCTACTGCCTCTCAAACAAGCCTCACATTTACATCAAAAATTAAATGCAGACTGATTTAAATATTTTCTTGTTAGAATCAACTTCTTTAAAAGTTATTGTCTGATGCTGCAGCTTTTTGTGTTTCATTTTCATCTAATGCATCCCCAGGGTGTAGCCGTACCATCCCAGACATTGGTGCCGGGGTGTTGTCTGTGTAAAAGTAGGTGGTCCCCCCCACAGTCTCTTTCTGGATAATGTGAGCGGCCTGGTCAGATGCAGTGGTGGGCACCATGTAGTTGGCAGGGTTAGGGGTGTGACTGCGTCGACGGGGAGCAGGTGAGGTGTGTGGTGTAATTTTGGGCGAGTGAAGCGGAGAAGATCCTGCAGACAACGACATGCCTAAAATAGGAGATATGGAGAATAGGAGAAATGTTTGAAATGAACCGATTTCGTTTCATAGTAATACATGAGGGAAATCCCTTATGAGATAAACTGAACAACGAACAACAAGAGAAACAAAACTGAGCCAAATAGAAAGTGGAGCAGCATAATTCTCCAAAAACCCACACCTGGAGCCAGAGCAGCAGCTGTGGAGCTACTGAGACCAGGATGTGTAAAGAGAGGTGAAGGGAAGGCCTGGACAGCAGACTGAGCCATGGTGGCCATACGAGGAGCTCCCTTGGGGATGAATTCACTTGCTGCCGGGTTAGGAGTCTGGTGACACAAATATAAAAAAAAAATCAAGAATAAAGTAAGTCTATCAGTCTTGTTAGAAACAAATTTACTGATCTTTTTAGGGTTCAAGTACTTGCTCACATAAAAGTGCAATACTGAACCCTTAAAGTACTCTAAAGTAAATGCTATGACATGATGTTTGCATGCTCACCTTTCTCCTTTGGGAAATGCTAAGAGCACCAAAATCACTGAACAGTGAGGATGTCGGGGAGTTCACTGTATCTGCAAAGGATAAAGTGTTAAGAGTTGTTTTCAAAATACAGTGGATGAGTGTCAACTAGTTGCCCCACAGACCTCTGATCATCTTACCATGAGTGCTGTGGCTGAAGTTCTTGGCACCATCATTGAGGAGACTGGGAGAGCTGCTGCTGGTAGTCATTCGCTAAAAAAGCAGCATCCAGACCAGACATGTTACAATTATATTTATCAAAATACCATTAAACATGATTATGCTACCATAAAATGTATTTAAAGTAGTATCAAAAGACTGAGATTATCTTTATGGTGATAGCTTGGGGCACTTGCGTGCATGTGCACTATTTAACCTACAAATATCTTAGTTCCTTAGTTACTGTGTGTAAAATGAATAATTAATCTAAAAACTCAGCTGCCTCTTTCATGAGGCCAGCATTTTAAAAACACTCCAACTCAATTGTCTTGGCCTATAGCTGGTTCACATCACCATTTGTTCTGCTCTGCAGTCTTCTGTCAGCCTTTAATAGCAACACATAAACCAGCTCTCCACCTGCTCCAGGTTCTAGTTTGAGTGTCCCTCAGGCTCAAAACATCTCTTCAAGAGAGTAGAACAAAGACTATCAGTGCTAGCTGCAGTCCAAGACAAAGGATTTGGAGATTGTCTAAAAGCAAGACACAAAACTCACTGGAGAGGCAGCTCAATGATATTAAAGACTGCCCAAAAAGCAACCTGGCCCACCTGCAGGTAAGAAAGTATGAGATGCAAAGAGTTGAGTTTAGCTCACTGGCAGCTACTGAACTTCCAAAATAAGTTCAGTAGCTGCCAATGTCTGCTAGTAATGTGATTTGCATACAGCATTGTTCTCTTGGACAAATGAAAAAGTAAATAATGTCAAATTAGGTTGCCAACTATACCTTAGCCAACCCTAATATAACCATGTTGCCCATCACGTACATGCAGAAACCACTGACTGGGGATGTACTGATATACCGGCCAGTATAAGCCTCGATGACACCCAACAGCAAAAGACAATATTTAATGCTGGCAGTGGCTGACGTTAACCTATTGCGTCACATCAAATTCGCAGTATCTAAATGTTCAGAGTTGGTGTGATGAAGAACTTGAAGACTTTGGTTTATTGTGACTCTTTTTATGCTTCCCTGTAAGAAAAAAGGCAGTAACAACAAACTTAATTAAAAAAAAAAAAAAGAAAGTCACTGGTATATCATCAGCTCAGTTTTTCACACTTACTGTATTCCCTAATATAACCAAAAATATAAACAAACCAAAACTAATTTTCAATTTGTTACGCTGTATATTTACTCTGACAGATCTACAGCATCCCTCTTGTACCTGCATCATTGAGTATTTAGGCTCTGCTGGACTTCCAAATCCATTGACCCCAATAAAGCTGCTGCTGAAGTATGAGTTGGTAAGATTGGCATCGCTCAGGGTTGCGCCCTCCATCCCTGGAACTGTAGATGACAACCAAAAAAAAAATCTGAGTTTAGCAGTTGCAACACAACTTGGGGATAATTCTTTACAAAGGCCAAAAGGTAATGCATGGATGTCAATCTGTGCACAACTGCATGCGTCTTGAGCCAATCACAATTGGAAAGCATGTAAACAGTGAGCTGCTTCTGAAGCCTGATCCAAGGTGATAGCCACCACCAGCAAACTTTTTAGTAATAGTTAAGTCACTAGTTTTTGGGGTACTGGAAGCTTTTAACGCATGACTTGCATGTGCATGTTAGTTACACACAAAAAACAAAGCACAACACATAAAAACAATACCTACTGAACCGCTAGCGTAGGTAGGCTAATGTTAGGAAACATTCAACTTGTATAGAGAAACACTAAAGTTCACGTTAACAACATTTAACTAAATAAAAATGACAGTACTGATAATAACGCTGATATATCCTCTTCAGAAGTGAAACCCAAAATAGGAGAATAAATTAAAGTGGTGAATTTAAGGCTAGTTTAGCTAACACTAGCTGGCTAATAGCTGCAGAAGCTAACGTTAAGTGGGACGCGGATTTCTGCCCACTCACAGCTGTCACACAACACAACAGGCCTCCTTCGGCTACAACAGCATGGCTCATGTTTTAGATTTTAAGATGCTGGTAACACAACCTGTGCTCAAAACTATTCAGAAGATAGCTAAAGACAGTGATAAATGCTAGCTGCACGCTGGGGTGTTTTGCTAATGTCTGGCAGGTAAATGTAAACCACGTTGTTTTGGGAGTTAAGAGGCCTCAGTGAATCATCGGGCTAAATTTTAACAGAAGCTCCGTAAGGCCCTAAAAGTAAAGTCACGAATCAGTCACCCTGCATGAGGCCTTGGTTTACTGTAACTGGTACTCACTGGTTAACAGCTGCCCCTCCAGAGAGGTGCCCGCAGGCCCCAATGTTTCGCTCTTCTTGGACACGCCGGTGCCTCCACCCACTGGGCAGCCCGCCGCGGAGCCGCCAAGGGAATACCCCGCTGGCGTCCCACGACCTCCGGCCATGGACAACGGGACGGGGCTACCGCCGCCGTGCAACGACAGGCTCGCCATGGACGGATCTGTCATTGCAGGAACTGACATTCATCTCCATAAAAGCAGGTTTTGTCTTTTGCGTAGTATCGGCAAAACTTCACCTTAACATTGGGTATCCCGGCACCCCCGAGCGGAGCAGCTGAAGGTGGGAGTCCACTGTTCGCGGCACTGCCGCTGCCGCCACTGCTGCCGGAAGACGCTCAAACATAGAGAGAGCAGCGCAGAAGCTAGCGAGCTAGACCAGCTAGCTTTCAAACAGTTTCCACTTAAAGGAGCGTGTTAATGTTACTTCGGGTGGCGGAAAACATTTAAGACCCCACAGTACTCACATTCTAAGGCTGAGGAGCATTTTGGTTTGAGGAAATATCACCACATGCGAAATCCTGGTCGCCGTTGCTGTTGTCGTCGCTATCCATGCAGCTGCCTTCGCAAAGTAGCCTGTTGTTGTTGTTTTTTTCCGCTTGCAGCCAGTGTGCTGTGCTACAGAGCCGCTAGCATAACTGTGCACTATGGATAAAGGAAAGTGTACCTGCTACAAATGCAAAACCGCAAAATTAAATTTGTAATAGCTGTATTGACAACACGGGTCCAGGGACAGATTTCAAAAATATTTTTTTTTCATCTCGGTTAGCATTGGGAAATGAGCAAACCATGCAAAGATAGAATTTTTTTAAATAAATAAAAATCTGATAAATAAATAAATTACTCATCTTGTTTGATCTACCCCTACTAGATTATGGTGCCGCTCGTGTTAATAAAGGAGAAACCAGCCACTTATATATTTTCTTATTAAAACACACAGGGGTGAAAAATGTGTTATATTGTTATATTTTTGGCAGTAGTTTATATCACGTGTATATAGTTTTGCTTGACAGCGTCATCCTTTGCAGTTATACTTCCTCTATTTAAAAGGCACACACACAATTCTTTTAGACCAGTGAGTGCACAGTCTAACCAGAGATGTAACCCTCTGAAAGAGCGCATCAATGCCGAGGCACAGAAATATGATTGCGGGTGAGTAGAACTCTTTCAAGTCCCTGTTTTGTGGCCTACCTTATTGCAACATTCGTATCACATTGACAACTCAGGCTTGAATTTCACGATAAAAACATACCAGAATACATATTTGTCTATTTATCCTATTACTTTCCCATTTTTTTTAAATCTGCAAAGAAAATGTGCTGTTTAGATTTTCCTTTTTACACATTAATTAACTGGAGAACAATTAGCGTTAGAAATAAAGATTTATATCACAAAACACTGGGTTAATATTCAGCAGATGTTCAGTTTGAGGAACTTCAAGACTCAGCAGCGACTAACTTGTGTTAAGGCTGACATTTGTAATTCATATAAGGTAATATATATGATGCTCTCAGGAAGAAAATAAATATCAGAAATAATGTGTGTGTCCTGTAAACATCACACAAATTGCACTTAGACTTTATACAGTTTATACATTTTTAACATTTATAGTTAAATTAAAATAAATAATGTTCTATTGTATAATTCATATTTAGCAGAGCAATTAATTTGTCTTCATGACTGTGTGTTGCATTGCTCTTGTTTTCAAAGTTTATTTATTAATTTATTTGCCTATGCTAGATTTTTATTAAATTTAAATAATTACTTCCTGTTGCATTTTGTTTTCAATAATTCAGAAAATGTGTGTGAATGAAAGTTTATATTTTCTGTGTCTGCAGCTGTTCTGCTGCTGTGTGTTGTCCGAGTGCTCTGCTCCAATGATGGCAAGACTCAAGTCTGCGTATCCAGTCGTGAAGTAAGAGCTTCTTTAACAGAAAAATGTATTGTTCAGTAGATGCTGCACAACTTCTGAACTGACACATAGTAAACTTTTTTTTTCTTGGATAAGCCCCTCTGGATACATATACAATTCATTAGAAATGCAATATTAATAAATTGTGCATATGCACACTTCTGGAAGCAGCACAGCCATAGATTTTACAGAACAAAATAATCTTTAAAACTGTGTAGCTCCATCATATTTTCACAAAAGTCAGTGTCTTATGGTATGTATGCAGAAAAACAAAAGTGCAGAACAAGAGGACACTGTGAAGCATGGGGGAGGAATGGTAATCCTGTTTCATTTCTTGAAATCTGACACTTTGTATCATTTCAGCAATGTGTGAAAAAATTGTGAGAACAAATTTTATTCCATTAAAAAAGACACAAAGTTCACTGTGATGGACAATTTTTTTTTTTACTAGTTGTTTTTTTTCTACATGACTCTATGTCATTAAAGAATCATCCGACCCTTAGCAGGTCTTAAACTTCCACTGATGAACAACAACACATGATATAATATATTCATGGTAAAACTGTAAAAAGAGGTTTGTGAGGTCTGTGAGCATTTGATTACTCTCTTAAGGTCTTGCTAAAGCTTTTCAATCAGGTTGAGGTCTGGACTTTGACTGGGCTATTGCAGCACTTTGATTCTTTTCTTTTTCAGTCATTCTGTTGTAGATTTGCTGCTCTGCTTGTGATCATTGTCCTGTTGCATGACCCAGTTTTGGCCAAACTTTAGCTGTCAGACAGATGGTGTCGCATTTGACTCTAGAATACTTTGGTATGCAGAGGAGTTCATGGTCGACTCAATGAAGGCAAGCAAATTGTTTGGAAATGTGCTTGTAACCCTTCCCAGACTGATGGGGAGCAACAATTGCTTCTGTGAGATCAATGCTAAATCACAGCTGGATGCTCCAGACCAGTAAACTAATCAAACCTCTGATTTTATAGACGTGCTCACACTGTTTCATGTGGTGCTTTTAATCATCTTAGGTTGTATTTGCATAATTTTAAGACCAGCTAAGGACCAGTTTATTCTTATCTCCTGATTTGTAAAATTGAAAGAGGGTGTACTTTTTTTTTTTTACATAACTGCATGTCATCAGGGCAGTGACCTGTTAGTCAATTTAATAAGCTATAAAAAAAAGTGTAGTAAATAATTACAATATAGAAGTGTGCACTTGGGTTTGGGGGGGGGGGCATTCAATAATCAACCAAGTTTTATGTGTTCTTGCAAACTGTGTGAAAATCTTTGAAGAACTTGCCAGCAGTGAGGGTTTTTTTTGCTATTTAATGCAGGAAGATAAAATAGAATAGAATAGAATAGAATAGAATGCCTTTATTGTCATACAGAATGTGCAGTGAGATTGGAGATTAAATGGCAGGTCTTGTTTTCAGGCAGCATGTTTTCGTCCAGTTGATTATCTGAACGCATCTGGTCCCGTCAGCAAAGAGCTGACTGTGGGTAAGAAACTCATCATCTCTCTGGGAGGACCTCTCTGGATCTTTTGTCTGCCACTGGAAGAGAGGAGAAGACAGAGTAATGACAACGTAAGTGCACATCTGTGATCCTGTTTGTGTGCTTTATCTTTTTATGCAATTAAACTGAACCATTTACTTTGCCCTCATCAGAGATGGAAATCAGTACATGGTCACACCACCACTTTCAGAGGCAGAGTCAGGGGAGTATACGCTGACCTGTCATTCCAGAAATGTCACCTTGTTCTCCATGACTGTGATTCTTCATGTAGTAATGAGTGAGTAACAGCTTCCCACATCTCATCTTCTTTCTTCTACAATGTTCAAACAAACTCTGTTTGATCATAAATTAGTAATAATAAAATTAACTGTTTTCTGTTATGCTCTTTAGAACGTCCCACAAAACCACAGCTGATACTCGATGGTGTTGACCGCCCAAAGACTTCCCCCCTTGTTAAATGCATCTCCGAGGGCTCTCCAAGTCCTACAATTGAATGGAATTTGTAAGATCTTGTCCATTACATTTGTATGGAAACTTTAAAAAAGGGGCGACCACATGTATATGCTGCTTTGCGGTGTGGGCGGCGCGAGTTCGAGTCCCGGCTCTGTTGCCAATTTTCCCGCACATCTTCCCCCTTATTCCCTTTGTTGTGATGGGTGGTTAGGGAAAGGTATCAGACAGCATAACTGAACCAGTCGAGCGCCAGGCTTTGTTAATGATGAATTTCACAGACACCAGCTTTCTGAAAAATATAATTTTACACCACTAACAATGTTTTTTTTTGTCTGTTTGAACAGGAAGGACAATGAAGATGAGATTAAGATAAGCAATGGAAGGACAGAGAGCACAATAACAACCACTGAATTTTATGAAACAGGAATGATGTGCTGTGCAACCAATGCTGAAGGACAAGAATGCTCCCAAATGTATGACTATGGTAAGTGGATATAAATTAATCAACAAAATATTAAATACATCACACAAAAGAATGTATCATAAATTATTACAGGAGCCGATCTGATTAATTTTGGTTCAAATACATAAAAATCTGAAGTGAAACCAAAAAAATGAACTAATCTTGGAATAGCAAATAACTAAAGCAATTTTTAAATGACTGTCATATGGATTTTAACTTGATGCCCTAATGTGTGTTTCAGACTTAGAGAGCAACTTAATGAACAAAGATGAGTTATCTAATGTCACCCTGAGCAAAGGCTCAGTCTCTGCTGCTCTCCTGCTTCGCTGCAGAATGACATGGAAGAGTCAGCCATATCCTGTGTGGGAGAAAGGAGGAGAAGTACTCAATGCCAACATATTATCATGTAAACCAGAGAAGAAGGAGGTACAGTAATGTCCTGTAACCAGTGAGAGTTTCCTTCTTGTAGACAAAGTTCCCTTTTATGTTTATCTGAGAACTGACCAAACACTTTAATATGCCTCACACTGAGACACAAATTTCTGCGCTGATATTCATTCTTCTAATGGTAATTACTATTTCTTTGTCTTCCAGATGTGCATTAAAAATGACAAACATTACACCAGTCGGATGGCCTACCTGTCCATCAGATCAGTTAGAGAGGAGCACAGTGGCACATACACCTGCAAGGGTCCACATAAAAACCCAAAGTCTGTTTATGTTCATGTCTTGGGTTAGTGGACTTTATTTCATTATTTCATGTTATTATTATCATTATTTGATAATGTTACCACTGAATAGATCTGATTTATTGTTGTCTTGCCTCAGATAAAGGTTTCCTCTCTGCTCAGCTGGATGATCGCAAGATCATACTAGCTCACCTGGCTTCCAGCACCTGCTTGCAGGCCAGTGTTTCCTACCACCCTGTTCTCCAGCACTGTTCCTGGGAGACTCCTGACAAAAATAAGATTAGATGTGTCAGGGATACATGGGTAACACAGCACAGGTACTTCAGTGAAGCAATGTTTCAGGTTAACACTACTGATGAGCTTTTTTGTAAAACTATCATCATATAGAAGTGTAAAGATGTCCATTCATTCATTCTTTTCATGAGCAGCAAGAGAGAGATGCTACTGTCAAGTGTAATCCCATAATATGAGCTCTAAAATTTACTGTTTGTCAGGACTGTGAATCTTTGTGATGGATTCATATCAGGAGATTATAAGTTACACCTGGAGGCTGGAGGACAAAAGGAAACAAAGAACATATCAGTGTGTGTTGTAGGTGGGTTAATACAACCTTTGTACAATTTATTATTATTCAAATGTAATTTGCATTTATATTTTAATTCTTAGATTGTTTAACATCATCTGATTTTGTTCCAGATGAACCAAAGTTCAAATTCATGGTTAATGTGGCTAATGATACCTACACCTTTGAGACTGACAGTCTGGTGCCAGCAAACTATACCTGGTTGAGTTGTTCTGGGTTCAATGAAAGGTATGATTACACAGCCATTTAGCTCAAAGAGCCTTTTAGCCCCGATTATTAAAAGTCATTTTAACGTTGTTTTACTGCAGCTGTGAAACAGACTCTTCCTGGAAAGAGGTCCCGAATGCATTTCAAACAGATTCTGATGTCTCCTGCAACAAGACAATCAAGAGCTCACTGAGCAGAGACCTGGTGGATGGAAAACATTTAAAGTTTTGCCTGACAAACACAGCTGGTGCCTGGTGCCAAACTCATCACATAATATACAAACCATCTTTATTGCAGTCCACTATAGGTAATAATGAGTCTTGTGCCTTAAAAAAATCTTTGATGTAACTCTCATTAAAAACTGTTGTGCTTGCATTGTTGCTTTTAGGTCACCCACCTGAGGATAACAGCTTCATGCTGCTGAAAGTATCCAGTATGAGTCTTCTTATGGCTTTGGTGATAGTCAGCATTGTGCTTATGTACTTTGTCAAAAAGAAGGTATATATATATATTTATATATATATATATATATATATATATATAATACATCAGCATTCACATAAACACAATCATGCACAAAGATGTGACACCAAACCTTTTTTGTTTCCAGCAGAAACCTCAATATCAGCCTCAGCTTCAGATGATCCAGATGACTGGACCCAGTGATAATGATTACATCTACATCAACTTCAAGGACTTTGAGTATGACAGAAAATGGGAGTTTCCCAGGGAGAACCTTGTACTGGGTATGAATTACACTAGGCTACAGGTTAAATTATGCATCAACACTTAATAAAGGCAACATAAAGTTCTGCGTTCAGTCATACTTAAATAGTAAGAAAAAAAACATTTAAACATACTTAAAATTATTATTTATTTTTAGCTGACCTCTGACACCATTACAACAGTAATAAAGCTATTCCTTATAAGAATGAATTGAACTGAGCTTTAAGTGTTTCTGTGTTCCTCAGGTAAAGAACTGGGCTCTGGAGCTTTTGGCATGGTGGTCCAAGCTACAGCACATGGCATCAAAAACCCTGGATTCTCACAGCAGGTGGCTGTCAAGATGCTAAAAGGTCGGTGTTTGTTTCATAATGCAGAGTGTTACAGGGGTTATATATATATTTTTAAAATGCTAATCTTGTACATGACCCTGCAGAAAAACACCAATCTATGGAGAAGGAGGCTTTGATGTCAGAGCTCAAGATGCTGACTCACATTGGACACCATGCCAACATTGTCAATCTGCTTGGTGCATGCACAGACTTGGGTGCGTTAATACTGCTGATTACACACATGCACAATGCACAATAAACTGGCATTACACTTGGGATCTTACAGATGAGACCTAGTGCCCTGGTTTCTGACTATTCCAAGGGTGAATTTAGCTTAACTTTTGTGTAACTTCACAATGTTGTCTATTCACATCAGAGGTTTTAAAAAAATAACATTTTTCCCTCATTTAGGACCAATATACCTGATTTTCCAGTACTGCTGTCACGGTGATCTGCTGAATTACCTAAAAACCAACAGTGAACGTTACCACAAATCTGTCACAGATGCTTTTGACAAGGACCGTTTCAGAAGCCTCTACCACAACCTGCAGCTCAAGAAGTACCCTAGGTGAGAAGCACGGGATAGACGAATGTAAATAATGTAGACAGACTTATATATCAGTGCCGCTTTTTTATACTATTTTTGTTAAATGGTTCTCTTTGCTGAGTTGATGTGACATTACAATTTTGCTACATTTGTGTCTTCTCAGTGAGCTGGAAGCACCAGTGGATAATTACATACCTATGTTCGGCTCAACCACAAGGGGGCAGGAGAACATTGCCCTCCTCACCCTTAATGCTGATGACATGGACAACTGCGAAGGTGAGAAACATAATGTAAAGCCAGCAGAGCACTGGTGTGTGTGTGTGTGTGTGTGTGTGTGTGTGTGTGTGTGTGTGTGTGTGTGTGTGTGTGAACAGAGAGCAACACAGTACTGTGAGATTTGTTGATGGTGACATACCACAATTTATCTGCAGACACAGAGAGTAACGAAACCTCAGACGAGCAGCCAGAAGACCTGGACGCCCTGACCTTCGATGACTTGCTGAGCTTTGCCTTCCAAGTGGCTAGAGGCATGGAGTTCCTCTCCTCCAAGAATGTAGGCGACAAACACAAGACAGACTTCTGTCACCCAGCGTCTCTGCAGAAACACATACAGTAGAAAGACACTGGTCTTTTTTTTAGTTGATGATTCATTTAGATCTAATTTGAAAGACCAAATGTGTAACATCTGTTTTAGTTTTTTCAGTTCTTTATCTATCCATCCATCCATCCATCCATCCATCCATCCATTCTCTTCTGTGTATCCTGTTCAGGGTCTCAGGGGAGCTGGAGCCTATCCCAGGGCAAAAGGCAGGATATACTTGTGATAATAGATCTATAATTTGGGGGTTTGGGATGTTCAACCAGGCAAAACTGATGCTGATTTTTCTGAATTTTTTTTAAAACCAAACAGTTTGGTGATCAAAGAAAACTTTTCCTGAGATTAATAGAAATTAAGACAATAAAACAAAATCATATAAAATTGCATATGGACTAGTTCTTATATAGCACTTTTCTACTCTGCTTTGAGCACTCAAAGTAGAACAACACGTTTGCTTTTACCCATTCACACACAAACTTTTTTCTACACCTAACATTTACATTCATAGCGTACACATATTCACGCACTGATGAACACATCGGGAGCAACTTGGGGTTTCCCAGTGATACTTTGGCAAGCAGACTGGAGCAGCCAGGCATCAGCCTTCCAATTATTAGATGACCCACATTACCTTCTGAGCCACAGCCACCCTGATAATGATAAGTACACGAAACGTGCTGATGACTGCTCTTTTTGTCTGCAGTGTATCCATCGGGACCTGGCAGCTCGTAATGTGTTTGGTGACAAAGGGCAGGCAGGTGAAAATTGGTGACTTTGGACTCGCCCGAGACATTGAAAATGACTCCAACTATGTCGTGAGAGGAAACGTATGTTGGATGATGCTTTTGTTATTTTATATTATTCACTGGCTGGTAGGTTTATCACAGCGGGTGGGTGACTTGAACTCTCACAGGTGCGTTTGCCGGTGAAGTGGATGGCACCTGAGAGCATCTTCCAGGGAATGTACACCATGAAGAGTGATGTCTGGGCTTATGGCATTCTGCTCTGGGAGATCTTCTCACTCGGTAGCCTTCACAAACATAAACTCATTGTGAGCAGCGCATTCTAACGGCAAACATCAATGCTAACATCTCAATGCTCATCAACTGTTGCTTGCAGGTGTCACTCCGTACCCAGGCATAAAAGTGGATCATACTTTCTATTCGATGATTGAGAGAGGATTTAAGATGGAGTGTCCATACTATGCCAACGAAACTGTGTAAGTCTCATCTCTGTGATGCAATTCTCATATTAAATAAAGGCACTCAGTTTTTAAATAGACTTACAGTACCTGCAGGTTTAATCTTTAATAAAAATAAATCATGATTTAAAAACAAAAATGAATAGTAGTAAAAATATTATAAATTGTTATAAATATGTATCACGACAGCTGCTGAGCTAGATATTTGGGTTAATGGCAACATTAACTAAGTACATTTACTCATTTTGGAGGTACTTGAACTTCTGCTTCAAACTTTCATTTAATTACATGTGTCAAATATTACGCACTTGATTGGATTACAGTTTAAGTGACTAGTGTCCTTGATATAAAGCACAAATGTCTGTGTAGTAACTATTTTTCAAATTATTTTATTTCATACATGGTAAGTATGTATATTTTATTCCTTATACAATTAAACAACGTTTTTAAAGTAATCTCTGTTATTTACTCTGTTAATAGTAAAAACCCAAAATCATGCTCTAGTTCTCTTATGAAAATGTCCATTTTACCATTTTACTTTTGAAATTTTAACTAAATATGGTTGAGATTAATTCTGGACTTTTAAATATGACTTTTACTTTTAAGTATTTTACATTGCTGTGTTGGTACGGTTATGCATGTTCTTCTGCAGGTATGGGATGATGTGTACCTGTTGGGCCCTGGATCCCACTAAACGTCCTTCTTTCTCCAAGTTGGTGTCCTTCATATGTGACCAGCTGATAGACAGAGAGGAGAAGGTAGGCCCGCAGGGAAAATGCAAATTCTTGTGTTAAATTATATATATTATAAAGATTTATGTGTATGTACAGTACACTCTTAGCAGCATAATAATTATCACCATTATTAACTTTTTTTTAGCTCTACCATAACATGTCCAATCAGATTTGCGGTGACTACCAGAATTTATCGACCATTGTGGACATGCCTGCCTTGATGAAACAAAGCGAAGAAAACAAGACCCAGGCTGCCAATGACTACTGTCAAGCCTACGCGACCCAAGAAAACAAAGCAGAAACATCCGACTCCGACACTCTGGCAGCTGAGAAGGAGCTTCTAAAACCATCTGATACAGAGTGATCACTTTTATACCATTTTTATCCATACAACAGCTTACATAACAGTCTGGATAATATGATACTAAAATAATAATTTAGAGTAGAATTAACTTGTTTGCTTTATATTTTATTCAAATATTGCAAGCATTTTTATACTCATTTATGGAATTTAATTAAACAAACAGCACGTGTTTAACATAAATTTCCATCATCTAAGGATGTAATTAAAGGGTTTTATTGTGTAGATGGGATTTAATTGAATGATGTTTTTAATGATAAAATGAGCTCTGAATTTTTTTTTTAAAGTATGATTTTATTCTCTTAAGATTTTATTGTGTAGCTAAAATACAAGAATTCATTAAAAAAAATTTTGGAAGAATATACTTCAGATATTTAGCTTTGGAAATTTTTTTCCATTAAAATAATAAACAAGCTCAAGGGTTTATTACATATCATACATCTTAAATTGTCATATACATTTCAGTATTTTTTCTAAAAAATATATTTTAGACATTTATATGTCAGTAGTGATTGCAAGCAGTTTATTTTTGTACGTGCTTGCTTTTTTTTCACAAGCCTTTTCTGTATATTTACTGGTATTTTTACACTATATTACATTTGATCTCATTCAAGCATTATATCTGCAATAAAATGTACTTTACTCATTGAATAAGGAAACTAATGTTATGTTTGATTCTTTTATAAAAGTCTTAAAGACATGAAAATCTGAAAATGTGTACACAAGAAAATATATGTAAAATATGTATACACCTATCAATACACCTAATGTTGTGTTAGTCCCCTTTGTGCTGCCAAAACAGCCCCGACCCGTCAGTCATGGACTCCTCCGGACCCCTGAAGGTGTGCTGTGGTATCTGCATCAAGATGTTAGCAGCAGGGTGCATTGTCCTGCTGAATGAGGCAACAGCCATCAGGGAATACTGTTTCCATGAAAGGATGATAATGGGCTGCAACGACACATAGGTAGGTGGTGCATGTCAAAATAAGATGCACGTGGATACCAGGACCCAGGGTTCCCCAGCAGAACATTGCCCAAAGCATCACACTGCCTCTGCTGGCTTGCCTTTAAGTTACAAAACACAAATGCCACAGAATATATCCTTCAATGCACATTATTTTTACATTTGTGCAATATTTGTAAAATGAGAACCATCTTGTCTCAGAGTGATGCAGTAAAGGTAACTGATGAGCATATTTCTCCCGTATTGGCTTCTTTTCATTAGCTCCCTGTTAAATCCACAATTTAATTTAAAATCCTCTCCTCACATACAAGGTCTTAAATAATCAGGCCCCATCTTATCTTAAAGACCTCATAGGGCCATATGAGCCCAATAGAGCACTTAATAAAATTGATAGCGCACTTCAGACTGCTGGCTTACTTGTGGTTCCTAGGATAGTTAAGAGCAGAATGGAAGGCAGAGCCTTCAGCTTTGAGGGCCCTCTTCTGTGGAAGCAGCTCCCAGTTTGGATTTGGGAGACAGACACCCTCTCTATTTTTAAGATTAGGCTGACTGTTGGGTTTTGTGCGTATTATTACCTTACAA
>JAMQGT020013216.1:0-10488 GCA_024447675.2 Pterophyllum scalare | reverse complement strand
ATAAGCAGTAGTGATCATATTGTATCTTATTTTCATATTTTGCTTACCACCTGATTTTAAATTTAAACAGTGAATAACACAATCTTAGGTCCTCATCATAGTTTCTTTACAAGTTTACTCATCTAAGAGATTTACATCTTTTTAAAATAAAAAATTTGTCTTGACCTTGCTACTAACTTTTCCCTCTGAGTTTATATCTTTTTAAGCTCTAAAACAACCTCCAAATACAGTTTGTACAATATCAGTGCGGTGCTGAGCATAAGTAAGGCATGCAGTTTAATGACTATCCTGACTGATTGTTCATAATCTGATTGATTTTATAATTTTGAATTATAAATGATAAAATTATATAACTCTTTCTTCTGTAGCATATAAACTGGATTAGTGTTGGTTTTGAATGTGTCTCCCCAAACCCCCGCATGGTAGGTCATACAGTATATGGAGGTATTAGGGAGCAATATAGCATGTATAAGGATTTTTGACTTAAAATGTCTTTACTTTTATATAATGTTGCAGTTGCTTTAGTTTTGGAGATTTTTGTTTTTACATTGTTCATATGAGCCTGCAGACATAATTTATAGTCAATTATCACAATCAAAAATCAGGTTTCATACACTGTATTTCAACATCATTCATCATAATTTTACCTTTTTAAAAAAAATAAATAAAATAAACATTGCCAAATATTTTGAATTTTGTTTTGCCATAATTTAGTGGTAATTTATTTTCAATTAATGGGATTCCTGCCTCACCTAGCTATCAAATTGCTTGTCACTCATTATTACTTTTGAGCTTCTGAAAATGGGGAATAGCCATTTATAAACATGGCAGTAAATCCTAAACAGTTAAGGCAAAATGTTTCCAAAAACCCACTGAATTAAAGCTGAAAATCTGCACTTCAATGACATCTTGCTAGTTTGATTTAAAATCCACTGTAGTGGTGTACAGAGGCAAAACTACAAAATTGTGTCATTTTCCATAAGGATCTAAATGTAGCAGAAATCATACAAATGTTATAAGATATATTTATGTGTGTTATAGTAAGTTTATGTACACTACAGTCAAAACTTGGGAAAAAGGTACATATTTAAGTGTTTTCTATATCCATCCATCCACTCATCCACCCTTTTTTTGACGCTTACCTTGGTCATTGGGGTAGCAGTCTAAGCAAAGACACCCAGACCTCCCTCTCCTCGGCCACCTCCAGCTCATCTGGACATTCCCAAGCCAGCTGAGAGATTTAATCTCTCCAGGATGTCCTGGATCTACCTTGGGGTCTCCTCCCAGTGGGACATGGCCAAAACACCTCACCTAGGAGGTTCCCAGGAGGTATGCTGGTCACATACCTCAGTTAACACCTCAGCAGACTTCCTTCAACGTGGAGGAGCAGCGGCTCTACTCTGAGCTCCTAACAAATGACTGAACTTCTCACCCTGACTCAAAGTGAGAGCCCAGCCACCCTTTGGAGGAAGCTCATTTCCACGTCTTGTATCTACAATCTAATTTTTTCGGTCACTACCCATTGGTCATGACCATGGTGACTCGACAGCTTCGCTGTCTCCTGTGCTGTGTGGATTGGGTAGTGGAAGGCTGAGGCCTTGACGGTCTGATCTTAAGCCAGCTTTAGGTTTCCTGTGTTTTCACCCATTTCTACACTGGTCCTAAGGAGGACTAGCAGGACTTCAATTTTAGGCCACCTTTTGCTTTGCGCACTCATTACTCTCAACCAGCTGCATAATGTGGTGATCAGCCTGAGCTTTTCCAACAGGCAGCAGGTAAGCAACTAAGTCAAACTCAGCTGGATTTAGGTTAGGGGTGTTTGAGGTTGATTGCCTGCTGTAAAAGTTAACAACTGCTCTTTGAAAAATTCACATATCTTCTGATACCTGTAATGATCTTCTGGAGCCATATCTGTTCATCATAATTTCCAAGGTGGTCCTAATGATTAATGTCAGTTGCTGCAATGTAAAAAAAAAGAAAAAAAAAGAAAAAAGTACAAATAAAGAATTGTTTGAATAAGTATGTGTATTTTTGATGGGTACTGAAAATGTTTTGTTGTTGCTATTGCATCAGAACAAAGAGTGATAAAGACCAGAAGCTGGCGCTCTTGTTTAACAGAGACTAACTTTACATCACCATGTTTTCACTTCATTGTGCTTCAGTTCGTCCGTTCGCATCTGATGAAGAGTTTAAAGCTACAGAGGACACTATGAGGAAATTCCAAGTGGGTGTTGGCCAGGAGCTGCACCAGAAACTCCTGCAAAGAGCCAAGACAAAGAAGAACTGGGTGCGTGACTGAGCTATAAAAGCCTTGTTTTTGTCTTTAACACCTCCTCTGCAGACATGTGTGTGTGTGCTATGTGGTTGACTGTTTGGGGTTGTTTTTGTTTGCTTTATTCTCCAGTTGGAAGAATGGTGGTTAGACACAGCGTATCTGGAGGCCCGCATCCCCTCTCAGCTGAATGTGAACTTTGGCGGCCCAGCACCCTACCTGGAGCACTGCTGGCCACCTGCAGAAGGAACTTACCTGCAGAGGGCCAGTATCACCACATGGCACACACTGCAGTACTGGAACCTGCTTCGCACGTAAGACAGACTCACTCGTATTTATGAAAGATGTGCTTAAGGATGTTTGCTCTATTCTTCTAGACAAAGGCACTATACATTAACATCTTTCTCTGTCCCTGCCTATTTTAGGGAGAGACTGGCTCCTCAGAAAACAGGCAAATCACCGTTAGACATGGACCAGTTCAGAATGCTCTTCTGCACCTGTAAAGTACCTGGAGTAAAGAAAGACACAATTCGAAACTACTTCAAGACAGGTAGAATAAACTCTGCTCTTATCTTTACTTGAGACTCACTTGCAGCACTTTGACCTCTTTCTCTGCATGCTTGTCATCACTGTCATCATTGTGTAATGCATAGCTGTGTCATGTGTCACAGAGCACGAAGGTCCGTGCCCCTCCCATTTGGTAGTGATGTGCCGTGGGAGGATATTCACATTTGATGCACTTTGTGATGGAGAAATCCTCACTCCCCCAGAACTTCTCAGGTAAAGATTAAACACACCACTCAAGAATAAAACACTGATTTGAAACCTTGTATTCAAGAGACAGACTGTTAGAACCAGGAGTACCACTAGTTTGTTTTTTTAGTAAAACAAGAAAAATATCATAAAGCTTACTGATGAATACTCCACTGACTACCCCAAAGAACATGTTGGATTAGCAGTGTTTCCGAGGAGCAGGCAGGGCATGGTCACATTCGGAAAAAGAAAAGCACCTTATCATGAAAAGGTTTCTACAGTTATTTTACCACAGAAAGCAAAGACCCATGGGTGCAATGCACAGAGAAACATACTGACTAATGCTAAGTCGTGGACTTCAAAAACTCTTCTCTTTATTTATAGAGCACAGTCGCCTCAAGGCACTTTATATTGAAAGAAACCCCAACAATCAGATGACCCCCTTATGAGCAAGTGATTGGCGACAGTGGGAAGAAAAAACTCACTTTTAACAGGAAGAAGCCACCAGTAGAACTAGGCTCAGGCAGGTGGCATGCAGAGAGAGACTGGACAAAAGGCAAACTATGGGAGAGGAACAAACCGCATACACAATTTAATGACTCAGAGTTGTGGATTAGGCCTGACACAAGTTGACTGTGTCAGGGTGCATTAATCATCACTGCCACTCCCCTAATGCTAGTTTTTATGAATTTTTACAGACTGGTACTAAAACAAATCAAACAAATAATATGGAATGAACAGTTGGAATGAAAATAAAACGTGATGAGGAAAACTGTTTTTGTGTATAAAAGAAAATTATTTTTTTAGGATTTTTTTTTTTAAATGAATGCCAATAGAAAAACATTAGGCTGTTAACCTGGGCTGTTGTTCTTGACTCCATGGGTAATTTGGATAGGTTAAATATACTGTAATATCCAGAAGTCTAAAATATTTTCTGTTGTCTGTTTTACATATGTTTTTTATTTTTTGCTATTATACCTCTGATTGTGGGCTGTCAGGAGATCTTTCACCTTTAGACTAAAATTAGAGTGCTCTTAGGATGAGCTGCATGAGGCTGATGAATGTTGCTTGTACTACCATCAGTGCAGAAGAAAACACCTTTATTGCTGCTACCTTCAGTTAACAAGCTCATCATTATGGGCAGCTGTCCACACTCATCACCTAATCCATCCATTCATTTGCATCCACTTCCATATGTCATGTATAATTTGGTTAACTCTGCAGAGTGGAAAACAAACAAGCCTGATGCAGTGTGTGTGTGTGTGTGTGTGTGTGTGTTTGTTAACCTGTACAGGCAGCTGAGTTATGTGAAGCAGCGTTGTGACTCAGAGCCAGAGGGAGACGGAGTGGCTGCACTCACCTCAGAGGATAGGACTCGTTGGGCGAAGGTGGGGTGTTCATGTTTGGGGAATTGAGAAAGTGTGAAGCAGATGATGGTGCAAGTTTGTGAGGGTCTCATGTTACTGTTGCATATCTCATGATTAGTACTTTGTTTCCTATTTCTGCAGGCCAGGGAGCATCTAATAAACATTGATCCACACAATAATACCATCCTGGAGACCATACAGAGCAGCTTGTTTGTCATTTCCCTCGATGAAACAAAACCCTACTCTACCCCAGAGAACTACACAAATGTATGCACTGCACACATCTAAAATATGGCTCGCCATTTGAAGAGAAAAAGGCTTGTGTCTGATTCATTTATTGGCACATTTTTAAAATTTTGAGTGCAGATGACCGCAGAAGCTCTCACAGGCAACCCTACCATCCGCTGGGGCGACAAATCATACAATTCAATCGTGTTCTCAGATGGCACATTTGGATCCACTTGTGATGTGAGTGTGCTACTTTGTACAAAGCTTATGGGCATGCTACGAGATTCAAGATAATCATACTCATTGATTTGTCCAGGAAACATCCAGTCCAACTGAAATCAACTGTTTTTAATATATTAAAAACTCCACTTGTTTTGCAGCACGCACCGTATGATGCTATGGTACTGGTATCTATGTGCTGGTATTTGGACCAGCAGCTCAAAGCTACAGAGGGCAAATGGAAGGTAAACACTACACAACATTGTGCACATAATTTCAATCTTTCAATCTCTTTTCTGATTATTCCTTTAATTTTTTTATTACACATATGCATGTTGCTGCTTTTTAGGGCTCAGATGCAGTCAGACCAATATCCCTCCCCGAAGAGCTCATGTTCACACTGGATGGAAAAGTCATCAGCGATATCAGTCATGCCAGAAAGCAATATCAGGAGTCGGTGAGCTATCGTCAATTCCAAACTATGCTACAAAAAAAAAAAAAAACCTGATGAAAGTGACTTGCATTGTGATCGAATAGTCGAAGAAAATGTACAGCCTGTGTTTTCCTGAGTACTTTTCCATGAACTTGGAAAACATCATTCTGTCAAGAAAATGTGAAGAAGCTTTTACATAGACTTACAAAAAAGACAAATGTGTTGAGAGAACTCCTCCTACTCAGAGGGGTCTACTGTGATGGAAGTTCAACAAAGCCAGGCTTTCTTTGCTTTAGCTAGCTTAACAAAACCCCATGCAAAGATAACAGGTATCCACTTTCTCTGTTTAGCCGAGCTTCTGACTCAGACTCGTGTGACTCTTCTTTGGCAGAAAATGATCCCTTATGAGTGCCGCCTACTACAATCAGACATTATCAGATGATGATGATAACATGGTGATACAAAATCTATAAAGAGCTTAAAATATAACAGTAAGATGCAGCACCTTTGCAAAAAGGAGAAGAGATTAATGCTGCAGAAAATCTTTAATCTGGCAATTTAGCGCACAGAGCAGTAAAAAAAAAAACACTTAATCTCACGTTTATTTTAATGCTCTCAGTGCTGCTGTTTATTTCCATGGATGATATTGTGTTAGATTGTAGTCTGATGGCTGTGGGTGAGGAATGATCTGCAGTAGCGCTCCTTCCTGCACTGGGGATGTAAGAGTCTTGTGCTGAAGGAGCTGCTCAGGGATTTCACAGTGTGGTGTAGGGATTGACCAGTCCACCACCTTCTGTTGGAGTCCAGCGGTCAGCCCACGACAGAGCTGGATCTCTTAACCAATTTATTCATTCTCATCCTGTCTCTGTCATGCTGCCCCATCCCCAGTACGCTATGGGATAAAACACTGCAGAAGCCACTGCAGTGTTATAAAATGTCCAAAGTAGTGCTTTGCACACACCAAAGGACCTCAGTCTCCTCAGCAGTTGAATTCGACTCTGGCCTGTTCTTGTTGACCTATTTCTGCAATGGTGAAACTACAATGCTCCATAGATGTACTGCAAAAAGAGTCACATTGGGAATGGTTGCCCAGCCTCATTTCCACTCATTTTCTCTTCCTGCTGAAGAAAATCTGAAGAGGTCAAGTTAAGTTCTTTATCCTTGTTTACCAGCGGGTTCAACATAGAAGCAAACGATAGCATAAGATGGGAAACTTGCAGATTATTTGCAACCCTTCTCGGTCATGCTGATTGTTTGTTGTGCACAGTGGGATGTGGCTGCCACTTTGGTACTTTGAAAGCATGGTCACAGCTGTGTGATGGTCCACTCTCTGGTTTTACAGGCACAAGACCTCCAGGTTGTGTGTTATGCTTTCACAGCATTTGGTAAAGCCACCATCAAACAGAAGAAGCTCCATCCAGACACCTTTGTTCAGCTGGCGATGCAGCTAGCCTACTACAGACTGCACAAGAAGTAAACACTGGTTAAATACACACTATTGGTATTATTCTAAGTGAAATACATGACCATGAGTGCATCTTCTCTCCTCTTTCAGGCCAGGAAGTTGTTATGAGACAGCAATGACACGCAAGTTTTACCACGGCAGGACCGAGACGATGCGACCCTGCACCCAGGAGGCTGTGAACTGGTGTAAAGCCATGATGGACCCCACATGCAATGTGAGTGTTCTGGGAAAATCACAGAAGAAAAAGTGGTAGAAGAAGTAATCTCGCATTCGAGCTAAACTTTTTTTTCTCTCAGGATAATGTCAGGAGGAAGGCCATGATGACGGCCTTCAGTAAACACAACAAACTGATGGCTGAAGCACAGGAAGGACAAGGTTAGTTCAGTTTGTGATTCTTGCTTAGTACTTTTCACAGCCAGAACAACCTTTCTAAACAGTTGTCCTGACTACACTTGACCCTGTACCATGTAGGGTAGTGTCCCATTTCTTCTGAGGATTGAGGTGGATCTGTCACGTAGCTTACCAGGTGACCCTCCATGTTCCATTCTCAAAAGAAACAGGACACCCTACCCTACAGGCAGCATGCAAAATAAAGGGGTAGGCCCAAGGTGTCATCAATAAAATAATGACGTTGATCACTGTTAGTTTTATTGCAGTTATTAAACTCATTGCCTTAACTTGTGGTGGCCTGGTTGAGGAAAATGGAGCCTCTGCATCCCCCAGTAGTAGGAAAAATATCCAGAGCTGATAATTAATAAAGAAAGTCAAGAGCTAGAATGCCTTTGTGCAGCATGGCTTTAGAACTGTAGTATCTTTGTGAATTTATTCACCACACTTCATGTGGTTGTGTTATGCTGTTGTCAGGTTTTGACAGACATCTTCTGGGGCTGTATCTTATTGCCAAGGAGGAGGGACGTCCAACTCCAGAATTATTTATGGATCCACTTTACGCAAAGAGGTACTGCACTCAGAGCTGATTTATGTCATAGAAGCAGTATACTAGATGTATTATATACTATTTTGTACTACGTTATGATTTTGAACCAGTTGGAAATTAAGGGCAGAAAACCTGTCCTTAAATTAACATCCCATTGATTTTCACCTTTGCCCTCGAAATCCATTTCCATCTGCATGTACGGTGGGAGGAGTGGAGTAGGGGTGGAGCCAGAAATAACATATTGACAGTCCAGTCTCTTTTTCTTCCCTTTCTTCACAGCAGTGCATTAATGTGCCATATTTACAGTGCAATTTGGTCCACTATACTGAATAAAAAAGAAGAAAAAAATTAAATTATATCAGTGCTCAGTGTATCAGAGCATAAGACAGTGGTAATAAGTTAGGAGTGGGGAAAATAAATGTTGATGTATTTAGAGCATGTGCCTGCTCTCTAACTGCTTAAAATCAGCACATCTTTCAAACATCAGACAAAACTCCCCCCTCCTTCATACCACACTTGGTCCCCGAGAACTTGACCATAAAATGAGTCCAGAAGGGCCTGGACTAGCTTGGCAGTTTCCGAGTCTAAATAGATGGAGGCCAAGTGCAGCCTGGAGGAGAGGTGAGAAAACAAATTAATCAGGTACAAATCTTAAAACCAGCTTTTCAATCAGGCTTTCTTTAGGATTTCATGACTGATGTGGCAGCATTACACACACCGCACAGCTGAAGCACTGTGTAGTGTGTTTAGAGGTCACAGGCCTCCTTATGACATACAGACCTTTTACACAACCTCTGAGCACATAATCAGAATCTTAATTTTTAAGTAAAGTATCCAGAAATGTGCTTCTCAAGAGTAACTGCTGTAAATATAATCATGGTAAAGTAAGGCAGTGCATTAGATTTCTGTTTGTGACTGTGCTGTGTTTGTGTGTGCAGTGGCGGTGGGGGTAATTTTGTGCTATCATCCAGTCTGGTGGGATACACTACAGTTCTGGGGGCTGTGGCTCCCATGGTGCACCATGGTTACGGCTTCTTTTACCGCATCAGAGATGACAGGTGAGAACATGAAACTCATTTTTTTATTGATCTGTCCTACATGTTTGTTTAATATGTGCATTGAAGGACATATCCTGGTCAAAAATGACTTCAGGATTCCTCACAGTGTTACTGGAGGCCAAGGTAATGCCATCCAGTGTAAGCAGACACCATGTTTCTAAGATTTGTGGAGCTGAGTAGGAGAACTTCAGTTTTATCTGAATTTAGAAGCAGGAAATTAGAGGTCATCCAGGCCTTGGTGTCTTTAAGACATTCCTGCAGTTTAACTAATAGGCTGATGTCATCTGGCTTCATGGATAGATAGAAGCTGGGTATCATCTGCAGCTTTGACCTCTTCAAGGTCAGACGAGATCAAACGTTTATAAAATGTCTTTTAGCTTTAAAACTGTACTTAAAATTCTACTGCCTTTGTTTTGCATTGGCAACATTTATGAAATGATACTGGTATATATCTACACCTGCTGAGACTTGAGGTCAGAGACAAACTTTATCCCCTGCAGTTTGCATACAAACAACACATTGGAGTAAATGATGCTGTCCTCTACGTGCTTCACTGAACACTAGCTCATCTGGAGGAATCTGGCGCTTATGTGAGAGTTATGTTCTTTGATTTTTTAAGTGCTTTCAATACCATCCAAAAAAGTATACTCAAAGACAAGCTCACAGAGATGGGTGTAGATTCTTTATTTGTTTCCTGGATCACAAACTACCTGACAGACAGGCCACATTTTGTCAGGCTGGGGAACCATGTTTCTGGGAGATTAATAAGCAGCACTGGAGCTCCACAGGGGACTCTCATGGCTCTATTCCTTTTCACACTGTATACAGCAGACTTCAAATACAATTCTGAGTCCTGTCACATCCAGAAATACTCAGATGGCACTGCCATTGTGTTGTGTATCAGGAATGGATAGGAATCTGAATAGAGGGATCTTGTTAATGCCTTCAGCAACTAGAGTCACAAAAACCACTTCATGTTGAGCACCTCTAAGATGAAGTATATAATAGTAGATTTCCAAGATTAAGGCCCCCTTCTCCAGCCTGTGAAAGAGGAATATAAATATCTAGGTTTACACCTAGATAACAAATTAGGCTGGTCCCTGAATACAGGCGAACTATGCAAAAAGGGGCAGCACTGTCTCTTTTTGTTAAGAACACTAAGATCTCTTAACATCTGCAGTAAAATGCTGAAGATATTCAGTCTGTGGTGGCCAGTGTGCTGTTCTATGCTGCAGTCTGCTGGGGTGACAGCATCAGAAACAAGGATGCAATGAGACTGGACAAACTAGTGAGGAAAGCTGGCTCTGTAATTGGAGCCAGAATGGACACACTGAGAGAGATGGTGTCTCTGCCCACTTTAAAACAGACACATCACCCACAGACATGAGGCTTTTCATATCTCATACAAATAGCAGATGAGCTATGCCAGACATATGAATTTTAAGTATCACATTATAGTTAACATCCAAATATCATGTCACATTTAACCTGATTTCACTTTTATGTTTCACATCTGTCTTTCTTCAAGTTGATATCAAAATGTATTATATCTTTCAAGAAAGTATTTTCAAGAGAAAGAGAATGAGCAGCTTAGTTAGTTTGAAATCTACTGTAGTATAAAATTATACGAGCTCAAATTATTCATACAGGTTGTCTTGCCCACATGCCTAAATGTTTTGGGTTGTTATGTGATTTGCATTAATCAGTTGAACAGGTGTACCTAGCAAAGTGGCAAATAAGTGTATATATACAGTGC
>JAMQGT020013215.1:0-14533 GCA_024447675.2 Pterophyllum scalare | reverse complement strand
GCTATGTCCTCACTTCGTTCAGTTACGTATTGCTCAGGAAATGCTAATAATAGATTTCTATCAAATTTCATACAGAAACAGGAAATGCAAACATGAGGACCCTCTAAAACAAACCCACACACGTTAGGCCTTATAGAATTTCCTACTCATCAAAGCAAAACATCCGCACTGGGAAGAGGAGCATTAGTCAGTGATGTGGTCATAGTCATGGCAGAAAAGGATTATAATTGAATAAAACTCAAATAAATGTCAATACATAAATGAATTGCTGTTATCTGTGCAGTTGTTGCTCCAATCAAATTTCAGTTTTACAGTATTTTTGAGCCGAACTGTACTTTCCATTGATCTGGTTTCCATGCTTTTCTCTTGATGCTGCCCCCTAGATATCATAAGAATTTGGAGGAGGCAAAGAGAGTGGGAATAAAGAAGGCAATCTCTGCTAATGTTTCCATGGGTGTCACCTTCCTGTTTATCTACCTCTCCTATGCTCTGGCCTTCTGGTATGGCAGTACACTCATCATTGGTGGAGAGTACACGATTGGAACTGTACTCACTGTGAGTAGATTTGTCACCTATGACTTCTTTTGCATGGTTTTACCTCAAACATACATGTGACTCAAAGGTTTTTGGTGTGGCTAACACTGATGATCTTTTTAAAGGTGTTCTTTGTTGTGCTTATCGGAGCTTTTGCACTGGGACAGACCTCTCCTAACATTGAGACCTTTGCAAGTGCTCGGGGAGCTGCATATAAAGTGTACAACATCATTGATAATGTAAGGAATGCAACATTTTCCCACTAAGAAAAATTCATTTTTTCTCCATCCCTGTTGTTGGACAGCTGTCACTTTGTATTACCAAACATGCACCGCTGTACTGCGGCACTCTGGCAAGCTGCTTTGATGCTGTCGACAACCTGGAGTCGGTAATGACGCTGCTGGATTTTGCTCTAATTGGAGCGCCTGCTGTTTGAAGAAGCTGCAGGTCATTCGGTTGACGTTGCACAGCTGTGGCTCTTCTGAATTTCTTCCACTTGCTGAATCTGACTTATTTCCAAAAAATAAAGTAATTGAAAGGTGAGCATGATTATCAGCTTTGGAGACACTGCAAAGATGGAGGATAGCACTTTGTGAAATTAACTTTAGCAGAATGTAAAAGGCCCCTACAGCTTCAGAAACACTGAGCATAACCAGTCCTTTTAACTAAGCTTGAAGGGTAGTTTGCAGGGTAGATTCCTGTCTGTTGCTATTATAGGACAGGGCTATGTTTTGTCTCTGTGTATGACAACACACTCATGTTAGTTTAGAAATATAGATAAATGATAGCTGCGGGTTAAGCAGTACATTTGTTTGCACATGAAACAGAAATGCACATAACCTCAAGCAACTTCCTCTTAACTTGTACCTTTCCCCACACTTGGAGGGGAGGATATTGCTGTGTAAACCTTAAGTTAAGCCTGTTGTCTACTTATATCCAGTTCTTATTGTGACACGCCAAGGTGAAATGCTAAAGGATGAAGCTTCCAGTTGAGACACGAGTGTCAAATTCTGGCAAAACAGAGCGCGGCCTTTGTCAGCTGCGAGGGAAAGTGGAGAATAACAGACCTGTGCACCAGGAGAAGCCGTGAAAACAGAAAGAGCTGTGGAAATAAACACTGGCCTTTCTAAATACACTCATGTGAACCTTGAGGGCTAACAGCCTTCCTCCCATTGTTTCTTTGAGCTTATGAAAAGAATCAGGTTTTATATTCTATATGTGGCCAAACCAATAAACCAGAGCAGGGCTATGTTTTAGAAGGGAAATCTTCAGTAGTTGGTTGTTTTCTGGACAGGTGCCGAGTATCGACAGCTATTCAGAGGATGGCTACAAGCCCGAATCCATCAAAGGAGACATAGAGTTCAAGAACATCCACTTCAGCTACCCCACAAGGCCAGAGATCAAAGTATGTTCTTACAGTCACTATGACAAAGCAGCATGGAGACCTTGTTGTATCCAATTTTGTCACCTAACTTGCATTGTCTGCAGGTCTTAAATGGCCTGAACCTGAGTGTGAAGAGGGGGCAGACCATTGCCTTGGTGGGAAGCAGCGGCTGTGGTAAAAGCACCACAATCCAGCTGCTCCAGAGGTTCTACGATCCTCAAGATGGAGCCGTAAGTACTTTGAAGTGCAAGATGTACTGACAAACCAGATCAGTCGTATGCAGTTAATTTTGGACACTTAGGACTGAAAATGCGTTCCTCTCATTTTGCAATAAAATGAAAATCAGCATGGGGTCTTTATTTGTTTCAATTTAGTAAACCAGAACTGTCTGGTTTGCATTTCAGAGCAGCTTATTATATATTTTAGAAATGGTTTCTGCATGGAAAGGGCTCCATTAAACTAGTAAATGGAATCACATGTGCTGTGCCTGTCCTCATAGGTGTGTGTTGATGGTCACGATATTCGTTCTCTTAATGTCCGACACCTGCGGGAGATGATTGGAGTGGTGAGCCAGGAACCCATCCTCTTCGCCACCACCATCGCTGAGAACATCAGATATGGCCGAACTGACGTGACGCAGCAGGAGATTATACAGGCTGCCAAAGAAGCCAACGCTTATGACTTCATTATGAAGCTACCTGATGTAGGACTACAGATATGATTCCCCTGTTCTTGTAAATGATTGACCAGCACTTGATAATGATGGGACTCTTTTGTTGAGCAGAAGTTTGAGACTCTGGTGGGAGATCGAGGGACTCAGATGAGCGGAGGACAGAAGCAGAGGATCGCCATAGCTCGAGCTTTGGTCCGCAACCCTAAAATCCTCCTGCTGGATGAAGCCACATCTGCTCTCGACGCTGAGAGTGAGACCATCGTGCAGGCAGCACTTGACAAGGTATAAACTAGTGCACCAAAATGTGCAGTGCTTCATGCGGAACAGATTTAAAGGTTACTTTTGCTCTCTGACATTTTATTTAGATACTCTAAGGCTGCTGTAAAAATGGGGAAAAAAGAGTTGGAATATCAAATCAGTTGCATTACATGAGATTTTGTGAAGTCTTTCGTGTCCAAAGAGGAGCAGTCAGTTTGGTGATCCTCAGACTTTTCTTTAGCATATCTTTCAGATTGATAGTTTTATTATAGTGTATCCTACCATGGAGCCACTGCACATATGAACCAGCCCTCCAAATCTGAGTTACCCTGACTGTTTGTGACTTAAAAACTTAAACTGTGCTAATTGTACTTGTAAGCATAACACTGAAACTCATCTGTGTGCAGGTCCGGTTGGGTCGAACCACACTGATCGTGGCTCACCGCCTCTCAACCATCAGAAATGCTGATGTCATTGCCGGCTTCAAAGATGGCAACGTCATAGAGATGGGATCTCACAGCGAGCTGATGGAAAGAAGGGGAGTCTACCAAACACTGGTCTCCATGCAGGTAAAGCATGCACACAGGCAGTTTGATCAGACAGGAAATTTCACAGTGGCCAGTCTTTGAGATTGTTTACATGTGTGGTTTCCTCCTGAAGACCTTTCAGAAAAATGCAGATGAGGAGGAGAGTGAGCAGTGTGCAGATGAGAAGAGCCCAGGAATCAAGTCCTTGTCCAACTCTTCGCTATTCAAGAGGAAGAGCACAAGAGGCGCATCCTTTGCAACTTCAGAGGGAGACAAAGAGGAAAAGGAAAAGTTAAATGATGACAGCTCAGAGGTAAGCAGGCAGCAAAAGTCTTTTATCCTAACCTAAAACATTGATTAAATAGTGTACAGCATGCATAAATGTGAAAATAAAGATTGATTTGAGTAAGCAATTGATCTGGATGTGTTCACATCTCTTCTCACATTCTTCTGGCAAGTAGAAGGGTTACAGTTGGAATGTACAGTACAGTGCAAAAGTCTTGAGCCCCCGCTGTTTTCTTTATATTTTGCTGGGGAAATGGGTGCAGTGATTTATTAAAACATGTCCAAACGGGGTGCCAGGGTGGCTCATTTGAAGACCGGGCGACCATGTATGCCACGAGGCAAAAAGCAGGCAGTGCAGGTTAACATCCTGACCTGTCGCTCTTTGCTGCGTGTCTTCCCCCATCTCTCCTCCCGCTTTCCTGTCTCTCTATACCATCAAATAAAGTTGCTATGGCCAAAAAAATGTGTCCAAATGTATGTGGAAATGCAGTGTATAAGGCAAAAACAGAGTCTGTGCAATTCTAACAAGCGTGAAAGACAATATTTAGTATGACAGCCTTTATTCTTCAGCACACCCTGAGCTCTTAGGCAGCTTTCTTGTAACTTCAGAAACCTTGGAGAGCTGTCCCCGGAGAACTGTGGCTCAAAACATTTGCACAGTGCTTTGGATCCATAATTTAAGTTTCTGTTCAAAATCACTGTTTTAGGAAATTCACTAACCCATTTATTTACTCTTGATGATATGGTCCAAAATAAGTTCATGCTGGAAAGATGCCTCTGTTCTTGGTCTCCATACATTTGCACAGTTGCATCGTACACTTGGTCTTGTCTTCAAAACAAAGACATCAGTGAGCCTTCTCCTGTTTGCAGGATGATGTTCCCCCCGTGTCATTCCTAAAGGTGATGTCTCTGAACACTTCAGAGCTGCCTTACATTCTGCTGGGAACCATTTGTGCCACTATCAATGGAGCAATGCAGCCTGTGTTTGCCTTCATCTTCTCAAAGATCATCACTGTAGGTTACTCTTAGTAACATAGTCATGTTCATTAGAGGAGTTTTTAGAAATTTAGAAAGCTCAAACTTTTACTCCCCTCAGGTGTTTGCAGAACCAGACCCAGACATTGTCAAGGAAAGATCAGTGTTCTTTTCCCTCATGTTTGTTGTCATCGGAGCAGTTTCCTTTGTCACCATGTTTCTTCAGGTATGCACACACATGCAGGTGCTTATTTTGATTCCGTTGATGAAAGAGGGTTCATCTTTTGAAGTAAAATGTTTTCTTGCAAAGAGATGGATGAGAAATTGTGTAAATATTATCTATATACTGTACCAGTGCAGTCTGCAGCACAATCACAGAGGCTTACATTCAAATTTTAGGAGAGGAGAAAGTGTGAAAAAGATGGTGTTGCAGTTTAAACACGTGCAGGTGATGTGGCGTGTGGCCAAATGTTCATTTGCTAATGTGGGGTGTGTGTGTATGTGTGTTGTTTTTGTTTGTTTGTTTGTTTTTTTTAAAACAGGGTTTCTGTTTTGGTAAATCTGGAGAGGTCCTCACCCTGAAGCTGAGACTCTGGGCCTTTAAGTCCATGATGAGACAGGTGTGTGTACAGCAAACTGAAATCAGGAGGGGTTGTAGTTGACTACATGGCAGCCATAATAAGAGCTGGTCCAGTGCTTCAGTGCTTCCTTTTTCCAATCTGTTCTGTAGGATCTGGGCTGGTTTGACCACCCCAAAAACAGTGTTGGTGCACTCACCACGAGACTGGCCACAGATGCAGCCCAAGTGCAGGGGGTAAGTCTCAACAACACCCCCCACAGCTGACTTTGTTCCTAAAGGTTGATGCACTAAATTGTCAAACAAAATCTGTCATCTTGTCTCTGTTTATCTTTACCGCCCATTTAGGCTGCAGGTGTGCGTATGGCGACACTTACCCAGAACTTCGCCAACATGGGTACTGGATTGATCTTGGGCTTTGTGTATGGCTGGGAGCTGACTCTACTGCTCCTGGCTCTGGTGCCCATTATTGCAGTGGCTGGAGCCATTGAGTTGAAGATGCTCGCCGGACATGCTGCTGAAGACAAGAAGGAGCTGGAGAAGGCTGGAAAGGTAAGGATTCAGTGTGAGAACTTTCCTCATGGCTCACATCATCTGTTAAAACATCGACCTTGTGATGAGATGTTTGTATGGCATCTGTGCAGATTGCCACAGAGGCCATTGAGAATATCCGTACTGTTGCCGGTCTCACAAGAGAAACCAAATTTGAAGCTTTGTATCAGGAGAACCTTCATGTACCCTACAAGTACGATAACTGACATTTTTACCACAAATCATCTCTGTGACATACGATTGATTTTATGCAGTTAATTGGAGAAGTGCTGATGTCACCTGTCTCTCACGCTCTTTACAGGAACTCAAAGAAAATGGCCCACATCTACGGCCTCACCTTCTCGTTCTCCCAAGCAATGATCTATTTCGCCTATGCGGCTTGTTTCCGTTTTGGTGCTTGGCTCATTGTAGCAGGAAGGATGGATGTTGAGGGTGTCTTCCTGTGAGTGGATTGAGAGCATTACATTGTATCTTTACCAGGAGATTAATAGGCAGGCTTTTTCTCTGTCAAAAATGAAAGACCTCTGGCAGTTTGCATGCAATTTAGATGATGGTGGGTAATATCTGAACAAAGCATTCCTGCTGGAAAGAGTTGTTGTTCATGTGGCTGTTAATCATTACCCTGGACAGAAGCATGACCTGCGGTCGAGGTGGCTTTAAATGCAGAGCACAGGTTACATAAAGTACCTGCACCTGTGATGATCCATCAGACATTGGGAGGAGTTATTGTCTTCATTTGGATCCTGTTGCATTAAGGGAAAGTCCAAAGGTTCATGGCAAACTAAGCCTCAGAGTCCATAAAAGAAGAAATTATTAACTCTTTACCATTTAATAAACGTCATACACGCAACTGAGGCTGCCTTTCTGAGGATACGGTGCTAGTGTCATTAAAGCATTAGCTTAGATATTAGTTCTCAGAAAATTAAATCAGATTATCAAAACAAATTTTAATATCAGACAAAGATGACCCAAGTAAATAGAAAATGCAGTTTTTAATTGTTGGTTTCATGTATTAAGGGGAAAAAAGTTATCCATATTTACCTGGCCCAGTGTAAAAAGTAACTGCCCCTAAAAAGAATAACTGGTTGTGCCGCACTCGATAACTGGCGATGAATCTTTCACATCCTTTTAGAGGAATTTTGGCCCATTCTTCTTTGTGGAATTATTTCAGATACACTGGAGGGTTTCTGAGTGCGGATGGCCCAGGCCACTCCAAAACTTTAATTTAGGGTTGGGGTTTATTTTTAGTTTTGTTTTTTTTTTTCCCCAAAAGTCTTGGGGATAATCAAGATGTTATTAGGCAAATGTGAGACAAGCCTTTGTGTTCTTTTTGGTCAGCAGTGGTTTTCACCTTGGAATTTTCCTATGGATGCCATTTCTGTCCTGTCTTTCTTATTGTTGAATCATGAACTCTGACCTTGACTGAGGCAAGTGAGGCCTGCAGTTCTTTAGATGTTGTTCTGGTTCTTTTGTGACCTCCTGGATGAGTCGTTGATGTGCTCCTGGAGTAATTTTTGTAGGCTGGCCACTCCCGGGGAAAAAACCCTACATTTTGTATTCACTTTGGTTATCTTTGTCTAACATTAAAATTTGTTTGCTGATCTCAAACATTTGGGGTAAATACATTTCTCACAGCACTGTACTGTATAAGGGACCTTTTGAAAGTTTGCTAGTGCAACATATCCACAAATCAAACTTGATTGACAATGTCCTAAGACAGCTGATCAGTGACTTTTTTATTTATTATATTTGCAGTTGCAGTCAGAAGTTTACATTCACTCATCATGAGGATGAATGTGATGGTAATTTAGGGCTTTTAATTATTGCTTTGAGCTGTTCTTTTTCCAGGGTGGAATGACTGGACTGCATATAGCTTTACTTATTTTAAGAGACAAGAATTTGGTGCACAAGTTCAAATTTAATTTGGAATTGTCCAATTGACACTGGGTCAAAAATGCACATAGGTGCTCCCGCTCTCTCTCTCTCTCTCTCTCTCACTCTGGACAGACACACACACAGAAACACCCAAACATGCCCACTAATATTTGGTTAAATGTACCTTTAGTAAGTTGCACCTCAATCGCTCAGTTTTGTTTTCCATCAACAAGCTTCACTCTGGCTGAATATTTGACCACTACTACAGTTTAGAAATGGCATCAATAAAAGCCCAGCATTACCACAACATTCATGCCCATGATGTGTATATCTTGATTTCTGACCACAGCTGTACAGGCATAAGTGCATCAGCCAGTTTCATATCAGCAGGACTGAACAGAGCAAACTCGTGTTTAAGATTATCAGTAATTACAAACACACACAGATGTCGTAGGTAGATGTTAGCTTAGCTTTATATAATCCTGTGCCATACCCCCACTAACAGTGAAAGGTGGCACTTGTGTTTGAACTTTCTCTTCCAGTGTGATTTCGGCTGTTCTGTTTGGTGCCATGGCTGTTGGACAGGCCAACTCCTTCGCTCCAAATTATGCAAAGGCCAAAATGTCAGCTGCCCACCTTATGATGCTGTTGAACAAAGAGCCTTCCATTGATAATCTGTCAAAGGAGGGAGAGCAGCCGGTACACGACACACAGCCCAGCACAACGAACACTGCTTTAGAAAAGCAGCATTTTACCGCATATCTAATGCTCTGTTTCTCCTCATCCAGAACCAATTTAATGGTAATGTGACCTTTGAGGGCGTTAAGTTTAACTATCCATCACGCCCTGACGTGCCCATCCTGCAAGGGCTGAATCTGAGTGTGAAGAAGGGAGAGACTCTGGCCTTGGTGGGCAGCAGCGGCTGTGGGAAGAGCACTACCATCCAGCTGCTGGAGAGGTTCTACGACCCCATAGATGGGAGAGTGGTGAGAAACACACACCCACGCTCTGTGCATTTGGCTGCCTCAAAAACATGCCTCTTCACCTACTGTCTGTTAGGTAATGATTAGCTGGCTAGTGTGTTAAGACTGATTTGCAGCACTCTGTTGATGTGAGCTTGAGATGTTATGAGGTCCATGTAACACGTGCCCTTATCTTTATTACTGAATAAAACATTTATCTGGTTGAGAGGGGGACATAAATACTGTATTTGTTACTGTCTCATGTCCTGTTATCATGTGGTCTTTTTTTTTTTTTTAAACCCTCTCCAGTTTTCTAGGTTGTTTATTTTAAAAAGTATAACCTAATCTCTGGACATGTAACTCATTTCTGAATTGCTACCCTGACTCACTGACTGATCAGTCTTTATATATTAAGCTGAAGAACTTGTCACTTATTATAAGAAGTATTTAGTCATTAAATATGTCCTTCAGTTCTTGGTGATTAACAGATGTTATAAACCTCAAATGAATTTTCAGTCCTTTCAGTGTAAAATAATGGTGGCAAAAAAATCAGGTTTTTTGCAGGTTTAAGAGACAAAAATGCACCGCTGCTGAGATGTTCTCTGCTACTCTTTTCTCCTTTAGTTGTTGGACAAATCAGATGCCAAAGACCTGAACATCCACTGGTTGAGATCCCAGATAGGCATTGTGTCACAGGAGCCTGTGTTATTCGACTGCACCTTGGCTGAAAACATTGCCTATGGAGACAACAGCCGTGAAGTCAGCATGGATGAGATAGAGGCGGCGGCTAAAGCAGCCAACATTCACAATTTCATAGATGGTTTGCCACTGGTAATGTGATTTATTTTTTTCTTTTTATAGCACCTTTCATGAAAATATGAGGCTCAAAGTGCTTTAGCATAAGTACGAAGAGTCAAAGTATCAGTAAAACAGAATAGATAACACAATGGTCAATAAAAGCAGTCAGGAATACAGCAAGGTAGGGGATGATAAACACTAAATCTAGCCACTGAGGTGGACTTGATTTTGAACTAATGTTTTTAATGCTTAGCATAGCGGACTAGACCTCCCACTGCCCAGCCACCAGAGGGGTTTACTGTGAAGGAAGTTTAACACAGCCAGGCTTTCTTTGCATTAGCTGGCTGGACAAAACTTAAAACCTCAGTCAGAGATAACTGTTATCACAACAGTGGGTTTCAACTTCTTCTGTTAAGCTGGACTTTCTGCTTCAGGCTCTTTCCTCGCTCACGTGTCATGACTCTGCATAAAATGATCCCTATGATCTTCCCTATGAGTGCCTCCTACTCCATTCAGAGACTGATGATGATGATGATGATGGTGATTAAAAAAAATCTAAAAAGAACTTAAAAATATAATAGTTAAAAATATAACAGTAAGACATAGCACTGTTGCAAAAAAGGATTAAAGGAGACATATACAAAATCCACTTTTTTAGCCTTTAAATACATTTTGTTGTGTACTTTGAGTGTGTAGGAGTGCAGGAAATTTAGATACATTCTGTTCCGGTGCTGCGTAGATATCTTTTCTTTTTGGGTCATAATTTTCAGGCTGTTCAGTTTTCTCTATTCCCTGTTACGTTTTCTTTCCTCTTACATCACAGTATTTGCTGTGGAACTGTTAACAAGGAAATGGTCTTCCAGCTTACTGATTTTATGAATCATTTTTTTTGTCGCAGTGATTTTGTAGTCCAAGTTCAGTTATGCTAAAGTTGCAAGTAGACAAGTGAAAAAGTTCGGTTGTTGGCTGTATTAACCCATACGATTCCTTACACACACACACACACACACCCATCCATCCATCCCCATCCCCATCCCCTGGCACCAGAGCCTTTTCGATGTGCTTGTTTCTCTGCCGGTAGATAATCATATTGCTGCTATCAAACTATAAAAATGGCCGAACGAGGTGAAGTGTAACGCTCTGAGACCTGGAGGGGGGCGGGGTGTGAAATGTATCGTTCACATTTAAAGAGACCACACCAAAACGAGCTGCTGTAAGACACACTTCAAAAGAGGGGTCTGTGGAGCTACAATAACAAGGAATTCATACCAAAGCATTGCAGTTCTACTTTATATAGACCACAAGTGAATAATTAACATATGAAAAGGAAGGATTTAAAAGCATGACAAGTGCCCTTTAATGCTCAAGCAGGTTGTGTTCAGCACAAGGTACCACGGTGATATAGGCAGGTAAAAATGGAGCCACTTTCATGACATAGGAAACTCTGACTTCAAGCTCAGAATTGGTTCGCTAACAACTTAATTTTGCTTTGTAGTGCAATCCTCCACACTTCCATAGATGCGGAGGCACTCCCATAGTGGTCCCATCAGAATGACTGAACCCACCAGTAGGGTTGTGAGGGCTCCTCTTGTGATCACGACTTTAATCACAGCTTTTGATTACTGCACAAAAACTCACTCTTTTTAATCTCCTTGTGGACGGAATTCCTGCAATATTTTGCGTGATGAGAAAGCTGTAGATGAAAGGGTGGTGTGATAACACCCACAATTGTTTTCCTTTCTGTTGTAAAGATAAGTGTTAGTCGGATGGAGATGTAGTAAAGATGACCGTTAGTCTGATAAAGTGGTGACATTTTCTGTTACAAAAGTTATTACGGCAACAATACAAGAATGTCATATACAGTGTCCTTATCTTTATCTTCTGCAGTGTCTGGTTTTGACTCTTTGAATATTAACAAATGATTATGCAGCACGTCAGCTGAAGTACTCAGTGAGGCACAACTGTTTTTGTTCTTCTGACGATCTGTAGTAACACAACTATGCGTTCCCTCTTTGTTTTTCATGAGCAGAGGTACAACACGCAGGCAGGCGATAAGGGGACCCAGCTGTCAGGTGGTCAGAAGCAGCGAATAGCCATAGCCCGAGCTATCCTCCGTAACCCCAAACTGCTGCTGCTGGATGAGGCTACTTCTGCGCTTGACACTGAGAGCGAGAAGGTGAGCACACGTTTCCATTTTCACCTGTAACACTTGTCATGGTGAGAACCTGTGAATACCATCACCAGCTTCCACGAATGATTGACTTCTAAAATCCATGAGCAATAAGGTGGGAATATACTCAAAATGTGTGGTGATATGAGGCTGAATGGGAGGGTCTGGTTTAACCAAACAGACTGTTTAAAGCGAGCACACTTCATTCTTCCACGTGTCACCACTGTTAAAGTTTGAAAATTGATCTAAAAACTGAAAACTTCTATTTTGCTCATAGAAGGTCATGATCTCTCTGCAGGTGGTGCAGGAGGCTCTGGACCAGGCTAGCAAGGGCAGGACGTGCATCATCGTAGCCCACCGTCTGTCCACCATCCAAAACGCAGACCGCATCGCTGTATTCCAGGGAGGAGTCGTGGTTGAGCAGGGGACGCATCAGCAGCTGCTGGCAAAGAAGGGAGTCTACCACATGCTTGTCAACAAACAGATGGGACACAGCAATGAATAACCCACGCCCTTGTGTCCATAATCTTTACATTTCTGGAGGTCTGGATTAAGCAGTGTTGGCTTGTATCATCATTCCACACATGCAAATTCAGACAGTTGAGGACTGAAAGTGTTGACTGCATTATGTGACTGTTCAATCCAGTTTTATTTATATAGCGCAGAATCACATCAATAAAACGGAGGAAAGCTCCCAACTATCAGATGATTGAGCACTTGGCAACAGTGGGAAGGAAAAACTCACTCTCAACAGGAAGAAACATCCAGCTGAACCAGGCTAAGGGAGGGGCAGCCATCTGCTGTGTCTGGTTGGGGGGTGGGAGACAGAATAAATTACACACTATGAAAGAGCCAGCGATTAACACCTAATGATTAGTGGTGTATAAAAATGTATAAACTCAGATTTCTGATTGGCTGTCACTTTGACGTGCCCTTTCCACAAGAGATAATTGGCATGTGTGTTGGGAAAATGTAGGTGCAAATTGTAAAACTTGATTGAATTGCTTGCTCACAGTCATGGGATAGTTTGACTGATACACTGTATGTGCTTTTCCTGCTTGGTGAAGCAGCAGATTTGGCTTTTTGAAAAGTCCTTTATTTGCTGTATAAACATGAAAAATTACTTCTTTTTTTATCATTAAAAAAAAAAGTGGTTTTATGCCTCTGATGATGGGATCATCACTGCAAAAGGGTTCTGTCTGGAACAGTTTTGGACCAAATCTTTAATACTTGCATTCTAAGTTATGACTCAGTTCAGGACTGACCAGGACCAGCAGTTTAAGCTGTGCAAATGATAATTCTCATTTCCACGCTTTCTGTGGAATTCACTAAATTTAATTCTGCTTCTGTTTCTGTGCTTCTTTGAGACTATTAATATTTTATATTCAAATAAAGGTAATAAAGCAAGTGTGGACATCTTCCAACTTTATTGTCAGAACATTCAAACTAATCTAAAAAGCCACTTTTTCCCCCTTAAAGTGGTATAATCACAGTGATAGTCTTTTCTTTTATAAAAGCATAATCACGTTAGTGTAAGGCTCCAAATAGAAAAACAGTTTCTACAGATTTTACGGCACTCTTTATAAACCCAAGTGAACACGCTGTACATTTATCCTCAACATTCAGACATGAAAGCAAAAGAAAAAAGTTGCACTGTGTGCAGAAGGACGTGACGTGTAGTACCTGAAGAAACTGGAAGTCAAACCTTAGCTTTTGATTTTGAAACTTGTTAAAAGCTATCATGTTTTATTTAAATGAATGGTGCCCACTTTTTTGCAATGTGTCTAAATTAGTCCAGTGTGTGTACTTCATGTGATAGGATACATTCAATGCCTTTTTTATGGTATTCAAGTATATTATAATCTGTAGGCACAGTTTCAGTAAGAGGATCAAATATCTGCTTCCCCAGACACAACTAAGGCAAACTGCAAATTCACCTCAGTTGTTAGCCACTTTGAAATTAACATTTGAGCTTAATTGTGGAATAACACTGTCAGGATTTCAAACTCCCAAATTAAAAATGACACTTGAATCAGGAAAAAAAAAAAAAAAAGACATACACACAAAACAATTAGAACAATTAGCTCAATCTTAACTACATAAAATGTTAAGCAATTTACTTTTACATATAAAAATACTAGAGGTACAGAATCTGTACCTTTGCATTGATCTGTGCTAGTCTAGCTGTCACACATTAAGTAGAACTTAACTATATGTGCATTGATATTTAGAGGTATAACATGAATGCCTAAATTAGCCCATTTTCCTGCTGAAGTATGTTTATAGCTGAGAGGTGGTGGCCAGTTGGAGCATTTCATGCAGGGAGCTACTGAAGCTATTGAACAGTGACGGAGCATCCGTCTCATGGCAGGATTTCCATGCTGATATGGAGATCACAATCCTAGAAGGAAGAAAAGGGGAGATGTGAATACGGCTGCTGGAAATGCAGGGAAAATGCTGCAGTCTACAAGATTTAACACATCAAATGCTTCAGTCTGTCTAAATACTTCAAGGATTTTTTTTTTAATCAAACTTTTCACACAGACGTGAGGCATAATAAGCTTTACAAAGGCTAATTAACAGTGCAAGAAATGAAGACCAAACCAGTTAAAATCACTACAATAATCAAATACAGAAAAACAGATCAGTGTAAACATGTTACTCCATCAGTCATCTACAGTGCCTTGCGAAAGTATTCGGCCCCCTTGAACTTTTTAACCTTTTGCCACATTTCAGGCTTCAAACATAAAGATATAAAATTTGAATTTTTTGTGAAGAATCAACAACAAGTGGGACACAATCGTGAAGTGGAATGAAATTTATTGGATGTGTCAAACTTTTTTAACAAATAAAAAAACTGAAAAGTGGGGCGTGCAATATTATTCGGCCCCCTTGCGTTAATACTTTGTAGCGCCACCTTTTCCTGCAATTACAGTTGCAAGTCGCTTGGGGTATGTCTCCAT